>ML252333.1:0-67401 GCA_005239495.1 Nicotiana undulata
TTCGCCAAAATACTAACTTCGCCAACTCAAGCCTAATTCTACATCGGGCATCCTAAAAATATTATGAACACACTCCTAAGTTCCAAATCACCTAACGAAGCTATCCGAACCATAAAATACGCATTCTGAGGTCATTTACCAATAAGTCAACTCTTAGTTGACTTTTCCCATTTTAAGGTTGTTCTTAAGGACTAAGTGACTAAATTCTCATTTAACCATTTCGATTTCAAGCCTATCAACTCTAACACATTAATNCATATTTCAAAATTTTATTCAACACAAGACAACTGTTTATAACAATTCTAGCCTCAGAAACCGACTCAGTATCACAATACATTCATGGCTTGAACACTTTTATAGTAAAGACATCTAATAACGTCACTTATCCCTTACGAAATCATGTGCCCTTGCAACAAGAACAAAAGAGAAGTCGTATCCACACACTCGAATCAGATGTTCAAATATATTTTAAGGACTCGGATAAATCAAGAAATTTCCCATTCTCACAAAGAAGTCACATGCATGCACAAAGTACCATAGGCTTGCCCATTATGTAAACCTCTACTAATGTAGGCTTGATCAATCTAAAATCAATTAGGACTTTTTCATAGTTCTAATGTGGGCTAAGGGACGAGTAGGATAAATTTAGAAATAGTGACTAACCCTCCTAAGCACTTTAACACTTCACAAAATTAACTTTAAGCGCATTTTTCTTTAACACAACTTGAAACTCCAAAAATATTTCTCTTTCATTAAGCACTATTTTATTCATATCCATTAGCAATGACAAGATATTCTTGTTTTCTTTTGCTACATTATTTTTTCAACAATACTTTTTTTTTCCTTTTTTTCTTTTCCTACCATTCCTGTTAATGGGGTATTCCTGTAATGATTCGGCCGGTCGTTTTGAGAGTTGTAGCCACGTTCCCCTATTTTCCGCTTATTTTGTGCTTTACTATTATTTTATGACTTACTGGGGTAGTTGGTTGGGGTCCGATAGAATTGGAATGAATTGAGACTCCTATTCTCATAATGGAAAGCTTAAGTTGGAAAAGTTGACCGGAAATTGACTTTTTCGCGCCCCCTTTTTCCTCGTGGAATCGGGTTTCGACATTTCTGAGACAACTCCCTTCCTTTTGGGATGAGGTATGTGATTTGAAGGGTCGCCACCTAACGGATTAAGGTGCGTTAGGGCACCTAGAGCAGTTAACTCATGAAATTAGTTTGCATCATCAGAGATCGGGTAAGGGCTCGAAATTACCTTGAGGAGAAGGTGTTAGGTACCCCTCGAGGTCCACAACGGTGGGTCCCGACCGAACTTAATTAAGCGAATTAGTCTTATAGGAAAATAAAGCAATTTGGAAAACTAAACATTACTTTAAGCAAGATTAAAGGGGTCCTAAGTTGTTTAGCCTGTAGGTTCATTTCCATGCAATACTTGGTAACTTTCCCCAAGTTGGGGTTCTACTCATAGTATTAGCGCACGGGTTCTCATATCCTTTACTACCCAATTACTATCTTTCATTTGTTACCTAAGCGTTCTAGTAGTTTCTAATTCGTGCCTTATGCGTGCACTACCCATCCTTTACCTATGGTCCTGGAGGTATTTAGGACCTCTATTTAGGGTGATTCTAGACTTAGCTATGTTGCTTAAAATGAGGAAAATCTAGGCGACAAATAAAATTCAGATAGGACTATCGTGTATGGAGAAAATAAGGGCTCATGTTAACCTCCACAAGTAGACAACAAATGCACACAATTCAATCAGCGAATTCCATTAATTTAGGACCATATAGGCAGGATATCTAGATGGGCATAAACAGAATGTAAGACAACAATTTCATTAAGGCGAACATCGGTACCTATCAATTTGCCTACTGATTTTTTATTGAGCTTTGAATCTGGGCATTTACAGGCAGCAAGATGTCATAGTTTTTAGGCCCAGATCTGTTTATTACAGAGATTATAACATTATTACAACCCATAATGAATAAATTACACAACATTATATATTACACTATAGGAAGCCTTCATAGGCCCAATATAAACCTGGGAACCAGGCCTTCAAGCAAAGCAGATCTGAAGCATAATGGTGGTCCATCCACGATACACAAAATTGGGCTTCTGGTGTGTCAAAGTTCCCAAGGGCCTCAGGGACCCCGGGCTATTCTCACACCAGAACCTTACTTAGAGAAACAGTTTGTAAAAGATTGGAAGACCAGCCCCAATGTGTCTGAGTTCGAAGGGGTATCAAGGACCCTAGGTAGTGCTCACACTAGGGGTGGTAGGAAGCTAAACAACTAAGAGTAGAAGTTTGAAAACCAGTATATCAAGAGTAGGGGAACAGTTTTTAGAAAACAATTTAGTCTCCAGAAGCAAAGAGATTCAGATTACACAGAGCTGTACCAGGAAACAAATAGAATCAATATTCAAAACATAGTTCAAGTAGAGTTGTACTTGTTCAGACTAAATTCTCATACTAGTATCACAAAAAGGACACTTAACAAACATAATTGGCCACATATTACATGCTTGCAGTATCTAGCAATGTTCAGAACAGGGAACATACAACTAAATCAAACAAGGTTTCACATTATTAGAAATAACTTAGTTTAGCATTGTCACTAAGTGGAATCATATAGGCATATATCAAACAGAAACATGCTGAGGTTTGAAATAAACTAACTAAACAAGCACATAGAACAGAATAGGATACAAGAACTAAAGCATGCCAGTTGAGAAAGAAGTAAACAGGAATCATAGATCACACATAAGCATGCTGAGGTTTGAAATAAACTAACCACATAGAACAAAATAGGATAACAGGAATTAAAACATACCAGCTAAGAAGAAAGTAAACAGGAATGTACTGGTAATTTAGATCCAGGGAGTCGAGCCTTGGCTTCCATCCGGCTAAACAGTGTAGAAATCAGACCAACAACACAAAAAGAGAACTTAAGTTCTTTGAGAAAAACAGAAAGCTTGAGAGTTTTCAAGTTGTAAGGTGAAGAGGTTGTCAAAGCGTGTGTGTGAGTGTAAGAGTCTCAGTGTAAGTCTCTTAGTGTGTAGGTAGGTGTCTAGAATCAAGACAAGGGAAGGGCTTTTTATAACATACAATAGAGTAGGACAAATAAGGTATGAAAATCAATTGCACAAAAAAAAGGTACGAAGACAAGTTAATCAGTCAATTAAGGTTAACAAGAATCAATTAATAGATAGAATCAAGTAAGTATCACTTAATTTGAGGAGAAATCTCCCACGGAATCAATCAGCAGACAAGATTAAGGTTAAATAAGGTAAGAAGTAAGTCCAGAGGCCAGTTATAAAGCAGCCCTAATAATCAAAGCACAAAAATTAGGCCCAGTAAGGGAAATAAGGAAAGTATCACCAATTATTAATCACGCATAAGGAAAGAACATGTAAAAATCCGATAAAGAAATATCAGTTTTAAAGGAAATCACAATTTCAAACTTAATTAGGCAAGTAAATCAATTAATCACTTTAATTGACAGAGCTAATGTAAATGGGCAAACATTATAACAAACAGTCGAATAATTGAAAATCCTAAGGCATATCAAAAACACATAGATGAAACTCAAGAAAAAATAAGCCGAAACAGTAAAGAAGAAACTAGAGTTGAAACATTTAAACGTTTAAACATTTTTGCAGAAACCCCATTAGAAATCAAAACCCTAGCTTTTAGGGTAAAATAAAATCGATTAACAATAATAGTAAAAACATAAAATCTTAAGGGAAAAATACCAAATAAACTCAAAACCGCTATAGATCTAAAGAGATCTAAACAGATTCAACCATAAATAGCTAGGTTTATGAAAATAAAACAGAGGTGAATCAAATCTGATTTGAATCAGAGATTTGAAACTATAAAAACACGAAAGTGGTAGTACTCACATACATAGGGGTGAATATAGACGGATTAACCGAGAAATGAGAGATTTCTGAACCAAATTTGGTTCGAATCTCTTGAGATTATCCTCAAGTAACATGAAAATCGAACAACTAGTAGAGAGATGAGGCCGGATAAGGCCTGGAATCGAAGAAAAGCTCCATGAATCAAGGGGAATATCAGTGACGACGGGCTAGGGTTAGAAGGGGGGTGAGAGAGAAGAGAGGAGGGAAGGGGATTGAAGGGCGGCGGATTTAGAAAATGGGCGGTATGGTTTAGGTTAGGGTGTAACTAAAAATGGAAGGTGAATCCTTGTCCGTTGATATTCTGAGATCAACGACCAAGATTAAATCTGGCTAGGGCGGGTTATGGATATGGGTTATTGGGTTATAACAATTGGGTTTGGGTACTTGGTTATGGTTGGTTTAATTGGGCTGATAGTTGTTGGGTTGGGGTCTGAAAATTCAATTAAAAGAGGCTATATTTTAAATATCCACTTAAATTAATAAAATAATTTATAAAAATAGTTAAGAAATGATGAAAAATGCTATTTGTGTATGAAAATAATTTAAAATAATTACTTGATATTATAAAAATATAAAAAGTCATTTTCATGTAAAATAAAGTAATTATGCATACATGGGCTATTATTGCAAAGTTATTGCAATTATAACCTAAAGATGTAAATATAATTATGCATAAAAATAATTAAAGCTTAATACAAATATAAATGATAAAAAGTAAGCAATAAATTATTATAAAAATATTTGTGATGCAATTAGTAATTATTTAGATAATAAAATAATGGAATAAATTAATTTAAAATCCTTTAAAATTATAGAAAATTATGAGAAAATAGTAATCGATCCTCATGCATTATTTTGAATTTTAAAAAATAATATAGGAAAAAATTGGGTATCAATAGACTTATGTGTAAACGACCTCGAGTTTTGATGGTTCTGCTAGCTCTGTTGGATGATTTTGGACTTAGGAACGTGGCCCGCTTGTGATTTTGGAGGTCTGTAGTAAAATTAGGCTTGAAATGACGGAAGTTGGAATTTTTGAAAGTTTGGCCGGGGGTGGACTTTTTGATATCGGGGTCGGATTGGATTTCTGGAAGTTGAAGTAGGTTTGTGGTGTCATTTGTGACTTGTGTGCAAAATTTGAGGTCATTCAGACGTGGTTTGATAGGTTTCAACATCGTTTGTAGAATTTGGAAGTTTTAAAGTTCATTAGGCTTTAATTGGGGTGCGATTCATGTTTTTGATGTTATTTGAGGTGATTAGAAGGTTCGACTAAGTTCGTGTGAGGTTTTAAGACTTGTTGGTATGTTTGGTCGAGGTTCCTAGGGCCTCGGGTTGATTTCGGGCGGTTAACGGATTTGGAAGTAAGTTGAGAAGCAACTGAAGTTCTGTTACTGCTGAAGTTGGCAAAGGCCGCAGCATGTTGGCGCAGAAGCATGAGGATGGGCGCATGTGCGGGTGGTCGCGCAGGTGCGATGGAATTTTCTACATATGCGGTCCAGGGATCGCAGAAGCGGAAGCAGATGGTTAAGTGGATTCCACAGAAGCGAAGATTCACCTCCGAAGCGGTTTTGCAGGTGCGAAAAGCCTGGTCAGAATATAAATGTTGGGTTCCGAGGGTTTTATCATTTCTTGACTTTGCACACCCAGAATTGGGTGATTTGAGAGAGATTTGAAGGAATTCTTGAGGTAAGTCACTTGTACTTAAATTTTTCAATAATTATGTTTCTCCATTGATTTTCCCACCTAGTTGGTATGTGTTTTAAGGTGTAATTTGGGGATTTGAGGCTAGGGATTTTGAGAGTCAATTTTGGGGATTTGAATGGCCATTTGGTTCGGATTTTCATAAATTTGGTATGACTAGGGGGCCGACTTTTGCCCAATTTCGGATTTTGGCTTACAATTTCATATTTTTCTTGTGGAATTGACTCCTTTATCCCGTACTACTTGTGTCTAGATTCAGGACGTTTGGAGGCTGATTTGCGAGGCAAAGGCATATTGGAGTAGAGTTTTGTTCGGATTGAGGTAAGTAACAATTCTAAATCTACTCTGAGGGTATGAAACCCCGGATTGTATGTTATGTGATTGATTTGGAGGTGATGCACATGCTAGGTGGCGGGCGTGTAGGAGTACACCATTGGAATTGGTACTTGGTCCACTCCTTGGAAATTGCAAACTTGAAAAGCTTGTTGCTAGCTCTATGTTCTCCGTGTATTGTAGAAATTTAACTGCAATTCATGTTACAAATCATGTTTAGGCTATGCGTTGATAGTGTTGGAGCCCACAGAGGTCGCATATATGTGAATTGCCCGTTATTTGTTATATGCGTTGATAGTGTTGTTGCCCTATTGAGTGTGAGTGTTGAGGGCTGAGAGCCGAGTGATCAGCTATTGAGAAATACTAAGTGATTGTTGCCCTGAGAGGTTGTATTTCCTTTCATTGCTGTTGCCTATAGTTGCCATATATCACTGTTTTGAAATCTTCTGAGAGATATTTTATCCAGTCTTACTTGAACTTGGCATGTATAAACGAATTTGACTTAAATTGCCGGATTTGAAAGCATGTCTATTTTCCTTGTTGAGACTACTGAAATTGAATTATAATTGTCAAGCTCGCCACTATCTTCAGTTCTTTATTTAGTATTGTTACTTACTGAGTTGGTTGTACTCACGCTACACCCTACACCTCGTATGTAGATCCAGGGTCACGTCAGCTGTTGAGTGAGGAGTCGAGATCTCGGATACTATCGAGGTAGTTGCATGGCGTCACAGGCCTTGACTCTCCTTCATTATCTTTATTTGTACTTCAGTTCTTATTCCCGAGACATTGTAGTAGATTGTATCTCGGTATAGATGCTCATGTACTCGGTGATACCCCAGTTTTGGGAGAGATTTGTATTGCGTTGTGTATTGATTTAAGTTTTCAAAAGGTTTTCTTAAATATTAACTGCTTCCGTATAATTTTCAAGCTTTTACTGTGTTGAGATGGTTGAGTAGTGGCTTGCCTAGTTCCACGATAGGCGCCATCACGACAATTGGGTTTTGGGTTGTGACAAGTTGGTATCAGAGCCTAGGTTACTTAGGTCTCACGAGTCATGAGCAGGTTTACTAGAGTCTTGAAGATTGGTACGGAGACGGTTGTACTTCCCTT
This sequence comes from Nicotiana undulata, assembly GCA_005239495.1. Classification (NCBI taxonomy): domain Eukaryota; kingdom Viridiplantae; phylum Streptophyta; class Magnoliopsida; order Solanales; family Solanaceae; genus Nicotiana; species Nicotiana undulata. The sequence goes on from ML252333.1 coordinate 7,081, forward strand.
TGAGAGGCTGCCGAACCCTTAGGAAGTTTCACAGTCTTTTATTCTTGTCGTGCGGATTGTTGATTCTGGTAGCTAAACTTCTATTACTCTATTCTCTCACAGATGGTGAGGACACGTACTACTAGGCAGGATGGACAACCACCAATACCAACAGTCAGGGCCGCGAGAGGCCAAGGTCGCGGTAGAAGCCGCGATAGGGGTAGGGGTGCAGCTCGTACAACAGCTATGGCAGCACCTGCAGACCCACTAGTCATTCCAGCTCAAGAGCAGGTACAAGATACAGTAGAGCCAGTTCAGGCACCCGCTGTGCCCATCGTGATTCCAAGCCTTTAGGAGGCCTTAGCTCAGATTCTGACAGTGTGTACCAGTCTTGCTCAAGCGGTCTCCATTTTGGCCGCATCAGCCACTTCTCAGGCTTGGGGAGGTACCCAAACTCCCGCCGCCTGTACACTAGAACAGGTGATGTAGGGACTCCAGATACCTAGGGCATTACCAGCCTAGTTGGCTGCAACTACTTAGGCCCCGACGATCCCCGTTATGGCTGATGATGATCAAAGGAGGCTTGAGAGATTTGAGAGACTTGGACCTCCATTATTCAGCGGTTCTGAGTCAGAAGATGCTCAGTTTTTTTGATAAGTGCGAGCGGATGCTTCGGATAATAGGTATTCTGGAGACCAGCGGGTCTCGTTCATTACTTTTTAGTTTTCTAGGGCTGCTCTGTGATGGTGGGAGGCTTATGAGAGGTGTAGGTCGGCCGATGCAATACCACTTACATGGTAGGAGCTCTCCTTTTTCTTCTTGGAGAAGTTTGTGCCACAGTCTCGGAGAGAGGAGCTGCACAGACAACTCGAGCAGCTTTGTCAGGATGGGATTTCGATGACAAAGTACTCACGCAGTTTGGTTGGTCCCCACTGATAGGGAGAGTATTAGGATGTTCATTAATGGCCTCATATACTAGATGCTATTGCTTATGACTCGGGAGAGGGTATCTGGTGCTACTTTTGATGAGGTAGTCCACATTTCTCGGTAGATAGAGGCCGTCTGCAATCAGGAGTGGGGAGAGTGGGAGGCAAAGAGGCCTCGTGGATAGGGTGGTTTTAGCGGTGTTTCTTTTGAGGGTCAGTTCCACCACGGTAGGGGTCGTATTTATAGGCATGCTCAGATGTCTCGTCCAGTTCACCATGCTGCATCATCCGACCATGGTTCGTATAGTTCTTATTGGGCCAATCATCTCTTAATGCCCTTCCAGCTCAGAGTTCGTCCCCTGCTATATCAATTCAAGGCTCATCTATGCCAGGTCCTTCTATCAGTTATCCTGGTGCTCGGGGCTCCCTTCAGTCTCCACCTCCATTGCCAGCGGCGGGAGTTGCTATGAGTGTGGATAGTTTGGTCATATTAGGAGATATTGTTCCTACCTTACGACAGGTCTGGCTCAATAGAGGAGTCAGACTACGGCTTCAGCGTCAGTCACTTCACCACCCGCAGAGGCAGCTTAGGGTGTCGCCCTAGAGGGAGAGGCCGATCGGGTGGTGGTCAAGCCCGATTTTATGTTATTCCTTCCGTACTAGAGGATGTTGCTTTAGATACAGTGATCACATATATTGTTTCAGTTTGCCACAGGGATGCCTCAATATTATTCGATCATTGTTACACTTATTCGTTTGTCTCATCATATTTTTCTCATTGTTTTGATGTGTTGTGTGAGTCCTTAGTTTCATGTGTTCATGTCTATACGCCCGTGGGTGATACTATTGTAGTGGACCGTGTATGTTGGTCGTGTGTGGTGATTATTGGGGGATTAGAGACTAGGGTTGATCTTTTGTTGCTTTGTATGATGGACTTTGACGTGATTTTGGGTATGAATTGGTTGTCTCCATGTCATGCTATTCTAGATTGTCATACTAAGACCGTGACCTTGGCGATGCCGGGATTGCCAAGGATTGAGTGGAGAGGTTCCCTGGACTATGTTCCTATCAGGGTGATTTCATATTTGAAGGCGCAACGAATGGTTGGGAAGGGTTATGTATCTTATCTGGCCTTTGTGAGGGATATTAGTGTTGATGCTCCCACTATTGATTTTATTCTTGTGGTGCGGGAGTTTCCGGATGCGTTTCCTGTAGACCTGCCGGGCATGCCGCCCGATAGGAATATTGATTTCGGTATTGACTTGGTACCGGGCACTCAACCCATTTCTGTTCTACCGTATCACATGGCACCAGCTGAGTTGAAGGAATTGAATGGGCAACTTCAGGAACTCCTTGCTAAGGGGTTTATTCGGCCTAACGTGTCACCTTGGGGTGCACCAGTTCTATTTGTGAAGAAGCATGATGGTACTATGAGGATGTGCATTGATTATAATAGTTGAACAAAGTGACAATCAAGAACAAGTATCCTTTTTTGCGTATTGATGATCTGTTTGACCAGCTTCAGGGAGCGAGAGTGTTCTCCAAGATCGATTTGATGTCTGGATATCACTAGCTGAACATTCGGAACTCAAATATTTTAAAGACAACATTCAGGACCCGTTATCGTCATTATGAGTTCCTTGTGATGTCTTTTGGGCAGACCAACGCCGTATCAGCGCTCATGCATCTAATGAACAATGTGTTTCAGCCTTATCTCGTCTTCTTTGTTATAGTGTTCATTGATGATATCATGTTGTACTCTCGTAGACAGGAGAAACATGACCAACATATGAGGACTGTGTTGCAGTGGTTGATGGATGAGAAGCTTTATGCCCAGTTCTCCAAGTGTGATTTTTGCCTTATTTTAGTGGCATTCTTGGGGCACGTTGTGTCCAGTGAGGGTATTCAAGTGGATCCACAGAAGGTAAAGGCACTTCAGAGTTGGCCCAGACTGTCCTCGGCTACAGAGATTCAGAGTTTTCTTGGCTTGGCCGATTATTATCATTGCTTCGTGGAGGGTTTCTCATCTATTGCATCGCTCTTGACCAAATTGACCCAAAATGGTGCTCCTTTCAAGTGGTTGGATGAGTGCGAGGGAGCTTTCAGAAGCTCAAGACTGCCTTGACCACAACTCCAGTTCTAGTTTTGCCTTCAGCTTCAGGCTCTTATTCAATATATTGTGATGACCACAACTCCAGTTCTAGTTTTGCCTTCAGCTTCAGGCTCTTATTCAATATATTGTGATGACCACAACTCCAGTTCTAGTTTTGCCTTCAGCTTCAGGCTCTTATTCAATATATTGTGATGCTTCTCAGATCAATATGTGGTGTGTCTTGATGCAGAAGGGTAGAGTGATTGCTTATGCTTCGCGTCAGTTGAAGCCTCATGAGAATAACTACCTTGTTCATGATTTGGAGTTAGCTGCTATCGTTCATGCATTGAACATTTGGAGGCATTATCTCTTTGATGTGCCTTGTGAGGTGTTTACGGATCATCGGAGTCTCCAACACTTAAAGGATCTAAGTTTGAGGAAGAGAAGATGGTCGGAGCTGCTAAAGGACTATGATATCACCATTCTGTATCATCCCGAGAAGGCTAATAAGGTGGCCGATGCCTTGAGTTGAAAGGCGGTAAGTATGGGTAGTCTGGCATTCATTCCCGTTAGAGAGAGACCTCTTGTAGTTGATGTTCAGGCTTTGACCAACCAGTTCGTGAGATTGGATATTTCGGAGCCCAGCTAGGTTCTAGCTAGTGTGGTTTCTCGGTCTTTCTTATACGATCGCATCACAAAGCGCCAGTATGATGATCCCCATTTGCTTGTCCTTTAGGACACAGTTCAGCACAGTGATGTCAGAGATGTGATTATTGGGGATGATGGGGTATTGAGGATGCAAGGTCGGATTTGTGTGCCCAATGTGGATGGGCTACATGAGTTGATTCTTGAGTAGGACCAAAGTTTGTGGTATTCCATTCATCCGGGTGCCGCAAAGATGTATCAAGACTTGAGATAACATTATTGGCGGAGGAGAATGAAGAAGGACATACAAGTTGTAGCTTGGTGCCTTAACTGTCAGCAGGTGAAGTATGAGCATTAGAGACCGGGTGGATTGCTTTAGAGGTTAGAGATTCCAGAGTGGAAGTGAGATCGGATCACCATGGATTTCATAGTGGGGCTCCCACGGACATCGAGGATGTTCCATGCTATTTGGGTAATTGTGGATCGACTGACCAAGTCCACGCACTTCATTCCAGTTGGTACTACTTATTCTTCAAAGTGGTTGGCTGAGATTTACATCCCAGAGATGGTCCACATTCACGGTGTGCCAGTGTCCATCATTTCAGATCGGGGCACAGAGTTTACATCACAGTTCTGAAGAGCAGTACAACGAGAGTTAGGAACCCAGGTTGAGTTGAGCATAACGTTTCACCCTCAGACGAACGGATAGTCCGAGCGCACTATGCAGATATTTGAGGATATGTTACGTGCTTGTGTCATTGATTGGCGGTTCTTGGGATCAGTTTCTGCCACTCGCGGAGTTTGCCTACAATAACGGCTACCAGTCGAGCATCCAAATGGCTCTATATGAGGCTTTGTATGGGAGACGATGTAGGTCTCCAGTGGGTTGGTTTGAGTCGGGGAAGGCTAGGGTTTTAGGTACTGACATGGTTTAGGATGCATTGGACATGGTTTAGGATGCATTGGACAAGGTTATGCATTGGACAAGTTTTTAGGTACTGACATTGATTTAGGAGTGGCTTCGCACGGGGCAGTCTAGACAGAAGAGTTATGCCGATAGGAAGGTCCGCGATGTTGCTTACATTGTTGGGGAGAAGGTTATGCTGAAGGTTTCACCCATGAAGGGTGTTATGAGGTTCGAAAAGAAAGGGAAGTTGAGCCCTCGGTACATTGGCTCGTTTGAGGTGCTTCGGAGGATTGGATACGTGGCTTAGGAGCATGTCTTGCCACCTAGTTTGTCGGGTGTGCATCTAATATTTCATGTTTCTATGCTCCCGACGTATGTTGGCGATTTGTCTCATGTTTTGGATTTCAGAACGGTTTAGCTGGATGGTGATTTGACTTATGATGTGGAGTTGGTGGCTATTTTGGATCGGCAGGTTCAGAAGTTGAGGTCAAAGGATATAGCTTCAGTGAAGGTGCAGCGGAGAGGTTAGCCAGTTGAGGAGGCTACTTGCGAGACTGAGCGGCACATGCGGAGTAGTTATCCACACCTATTTGAGACTCCAAGTATGCTTCTAGACCCGTTCGAGGACGAACATTTGTTTAATAGAGGGATGATGTAACGACCCGACCAGTCATTTCAAGAGTTGTTGCCCTGTTCCCCCATTTTCTGCTTATTTTGTGCTTTACTATTTTTTTATGAATTATCGGGGTAGTTGGTTCGGGTATGGTAGAATTTTGTAATGAATAGAGACACTTAGTCTCATAATGGAAAGCTTAAGTTGGACAAGTTGACCGGATGTTGACTTATGTGTAAATGACCTCGGATTAGAGTTTTGATGCTTCTGCTGGCTCTGTTGGATGATTTTGGAATTAGGAGCGTGGCCGACTTGTGATTTGGAGGTCTATAGTAAAATTAGGCTTGAAATGGCAAAAGTTAGAATTTTTAAAAGTTTGACTGAGGGTGCAGTTTTTGATATCGGGGTCGGATTGGATTTTCGGAATTTGGAGTAGGTTCGTGGTGTCATTTGTGACTTTTGTGCAAAATTTGAGGTCAATCGGACGTGGTTTGATAGATTTCGGCATCATTTGTAGAATTTGGAAGTTTCAAAGTTCATTAGGATTCAATTGGGGCGCGATTCGTGTTTTTGATGTTGTTTGAGGTGATTTAAAGGATCAACTAAGTTTGTGTGAGGTCTTAAGACTTGTTGGTATGTTTGGTTGAGGTCTCGGGGGCCTCGGGTCGATTTCGGGTGGTTAGCGGACTTGTAACTAGTTGAGAAGCAGCTAAAGTTCTGTTACTACTGATGTAATCGCACCTGCGGAGTGGGCACTGGAGGTGCTATCCCGCAGAAGCGAGAAAGGGACCGCAAAAGTGGCCAGGAAGGATTTGGGGAAGAGGCAACATATGTGGGCATGTTGGCGCAGAAGTGGGAGGATGGGCGCTGGTGCGGGTTGTCACGCAGATGTGATGGAATTTGCCGCACCTGCGATTGCGCAGATGCGGTCTAAGGCTCGCAGAAGCGGAGGTAGCTGGTTAAGTGGATTCTGCAAAAGTGGTTCTGCAGGTACGGATAAGTGGCCGCAGGTGCGAAAAGCCTGGGCAAAATATAAACGTTGGGTTCCAAGGGTTTTATCATTTCTTGACTTTGAAAACTCGAAATTGGGCGAATTCTAAGAGAGATTTTGAAGGGATTCTTGAGGTAAGTCACTTGTGGTTAAATTGCTTCAATAATTATGTTTCTCCATTGATTTCCCACCTATTTTGTGTGTTTTTTAGGTGTAATTTGGGGATTTGAGGCTAGGGATTTGGAGAGTTGATTATGGAGATTTGAATGGCCACTTAGTGTCGAATTTTGATGAATATGGCATGACTAGACTCGTGAGTGAATGTGTTTTCGTTTTTTGTGACTTTTGTTGGATTTCGAGACGTGGGCCAGGAGGCCGACTTTTGGCCAGTTTCGGATTTTGGCTTATAATTTTGTGTTTTTCTTGTGGAATTGATTCATTTAGCCCGTATTGATTGTATTGTACTGCTTGTAGCTGGATTAGGGACGTTTGGAGGCTGATTCGCGAGGCAAAGACATATTGGAGTAGAGTTTTGTTCAAATTGAGGTAACTAACAGTTGTAAATATAGTTCTGAGGGAATGAAACCCCTGATTGTATGTTATGTTATCGATTTAGAGGTGATGCACATGCTAGGTGACGGGCGTGTGGGCGTACACCATTGGACACCCCGTTTTTTGGAGAGATTTGTATTGCGTTGTGGATTCATTTATGTTTTCTAAAGGTTTTCTTAAATATTAACTGCTTCCGTATAATTTTCAATCTCTTACTCTGTTGAGATGGTTGAGTAGTGGCTTTCCTAGTTCCACGATAGGGGCCGTCACGACGGTTGGTTTTTGGGTCGTGACAATTCCTTTCAATACAAGTGCACCTTTTTTTCTTTCATTGGTTCCACTCAAAAGTCATCCAAGTTTCCTCCTTACTTCTTCTAGTGCTCATTTTATTGCTGAAGTGGTTTAAGAGGTAAATGGATCAATACAATGACAATTAAGAACAAAGGGGTATAGGCTTGTAATGTGGTTTCCAAATATAAGTTTATAGGCTCAGAAGGGTTGACTAGGGATGGTTTTTATTTGTGGTAAGCATTAAGCTAAAAAAAAGCAAAGAAAGCCTAATGCTATTTTTCAAACTGAGAAAAACCTAAAATTTCGCTTCAGCTCACATGCCGGGCAAGTTCTAGACTCTAATGCGATGATACGATCTATGAAATTTCTCACCACACATGGAACATGACTCACTAAGGACGATTCCATTCCGATTTTCAAATAATTCCAAGTATTCATGGAGCCACGAGATATTAAGAATTAAGCACAAAGTGACATAAGCCAAGAAAATGAGATATAGGCGTCAATAAACATGTTATCTACTCAACAAGTCTTCATAAGCATTTTCAAACTATATGGAAGGTACTGCACATGCTAGAGCCTAAATATGCTACTATCAAACTAGCCAAAGGTGTCTAGCAAACCTCATTCTTCCCATCCTTTTATTCCTTAAATCCTACTCTATTCTAAAGATAAAAAACTATTACCCGGTTCAACTACATCCCGTGAAAATGAACCGAGGCACAAAGAAAAACCACAAGGGATTATTACTACCTAAATAAAAAAAAAAATATTTTTTGATTTTTTCTGTTTTTCGATTTTTCTTTTCTTTTTTGTGTGTTTTAGTTAGACTTTAGTCCCTCAAGAAAACTGCTGCCTAGGGGACCCATCATCGGGAAAAATCAAATCATCTCTAATCTTTTCTATATATATATATATGTATTTTTTTAAGATATTAAGTACTAAAAGAAATCCTAAAACTATACAATTTTTTTAAAGTTCTATGCTAAAATAGAAAAGAAGAAAAATATTTAGTTTATCTAATATTTACAACTCACAGAGAATATAGAACCTCCCACCCCACACTTGAGTCATGCAATGTTCTTGGTGCATATGTAAATCCATAAAAACAAGTAAGGTTGTAGGAAAAACTTCTTGATCAGTCATCATCATCGTCCTCATTGTCGCAAGCCCCATCTGCAGTTGTCCACTTTTCATCCTCTACTCCCTCATCAGCATCCTCCTCCTCCTCCTCCTAGGACTGCTCTGGCTCAGCCTCGGAACACTCTGGTGTGTTGACGTCCTCATCCTTTGGGAGTCTCTGGCCATCACCAATCCCAACCAGATGTTGGGAATGTGCATTGAGCGGAAACTGCTCATCCAAGTTGGCCCTCTCCTCCGTAGTGGCCGGACTCCCTCCAATCCTAAGCTGCAAGTCCATCATCCCATATAAATGGGCCATAAAGTTGTTATCTCCAGTATTGTGCTCGACACATGTCAGTGAGGACATAACACTCTCCTTCTTCGCTCGGATGCTGGTGATGTCCGTCAGCCGGAGGGGTGGTGGAATGACTACATCAAAAATCTCGCTCCTCCTCCACATTTTCTTTTCTTAGGTACTGAGTCAGCATGTTTCCAAAGGAAAATCTAACATTTCTCTTGCTTGTTCTCTCATGCGCCATCTGGTAGCGTATCAACTGGCCCACACTCATCTTCTGGCCAGCATAAGGAAGTACAACAGGCAGACCCTTTCACGGCTAATTAGAGTCTCATGGTTGCATGGTAGTAGCCGTGTGTTGGAATTTCCTATGACGTTGGGTCTTCTTTTCACGGACCCAAGCAGCCACAGAATCGACACCACATGGAGTATGTCTGAGTGCCTGATATGTTGGACGTGCAATGAAGTTATCTAGGGTATCCTGGGGAACATTAGAGCTTCCAAGTAATTTCATATAGCTAATACAAAAAAATCAAGCAACTGCCCCAAATAGGCAGTAGCTGCTCAGGATCACTCGGATCAAAACCGGCATAATACTCACGGACAAGGTTTACATTAATATCCCTAGTGTTTCCAAACACGTAGCTCAATCCTAGATGATGAATACCCTTCTGAATTGGTTGATACTTAGCATTTAGGCGGTGCTCATGAACAACCGACTCAGAGTGTATACGTCTCGACCGACAAATTTTGTACCAGTCCTTGGCGGACGAGGGTATACTCTTAATTCCAAATTCTCGTTGTCTCACAGGCTGTAGGCGTGAGGCTTCTATAGCTACAACTGCTTGTGATCCCTCAACCTGACTTGAAATGTCCTCCCCTCCTTTCCTTTTTTTTCGGTAGAGGTGGGAGGAAGTCTTGCCTTTGGTAGGAGCAATGGCCTTGCCCTTTCCTTTACCATTGTCATTCTTAGGAGGCATATTTGTACCTACACAAGTAGACACTAGTTAGCCTTAGAGGCATTGAATTAATTCAAAACATGGTCTTGCGACCCCACACTTAAGAGTTCATCACATGATGTTCAACAATTTTGAGGCTACTCATACTTCACCTCTTTATATTTGCATGGGAATCAATCAATGTCACAAAGATGTCTACTACAATTGCGATGAATATAGCTACCATATCAAATCCGGTGAGCCACCCCACATTTAGATTTTCAAGGAATGCAAGATGACATAGCACTAGTATAACAAACCCGGAGACTCGAGCTCCAATCGGGACAAAGAAGGCCTTTGAAGAATTTTGACAAAAAATTGGCGTACACTAGTACCATGGAAGTGCTTGTGTGGATGAGGGATTGCCTCACCCTCCCAAATCGGGTTCGGCATTTAATGCTACTACCCTTGTAAAGAACACCAATACCCTTCTTATGCGGAATATGGGGTTAGGACAAATATGCACATTATTACTATGACGAACATACCCAAAAGTTGTCCGATTTCATCACTTCACCCAATTCGAAATTTGATAAAACAAGAGTTAGAAACCATACCGTAGATGCTTGGGACGTGGGATTACTCTTCAATTGATGTTTCTAGTGAGTGAATGAGTGGAGGAATGTATGAATTTAATGGAGTTCTTATGAGTGAGAGAGGAAGAGGAGGGCTGACAGTGGGTGTTTGGAGAGGAGGGAAAGGGAACGATGGCAGTGGGTGTTTGGACGGGGAAGATGAGTGTGTGTATGTGTGTTTGGGTTTAGGGCTGTGTGTTTAGGGAGGTTGGGTGGATGATGTGTGGTATTTTAAGAAAGTGGAAATAAGGAGAAAAGAAAAGAAACAATAAAATAAAAAAATATAGAGGAAGAACTTACCTGGCGCCGCTAGTCCAGCAACAAGGACAGTCTATGATAGACCACGTGACGCACGGGATGCAGCGAGTAGGGGACCGGTCTACGTGAGCTCTGTAGAGAGGAAGAGCGCGCTAGAAACTGTACAACGTGATCTGTGTAGCGAGGAACATCGTGCTAGGAGCTGGGCGACGCGAGGGAGGAAGCGCCAAGCATCAAGCTTTTGAGCTCCTGCTGCCTAAGCTATAGCGAGCTAGGCACTTTAACTTGCACTCTCCAAGGCATGATTTTTTTGCGTTCCCATACTTTATCTACCAACCTAAAATCACTCAAAACCAACTCATTAGTCAGCCATATTAAAACAAAAAGGAAAACTAAGCTAAACTATCTAAGAATTGGGTTGTCCCCCAACAAGCAACTTAGTTAACGTCATGGCATGACGAATACAACATCTCAATGGGTTGCCTCCCATGAATTGCCCAATTTAACATCGCGGCACGACGCAGTCACTCAAACTCAAGGATCGCTCAACCCTTGAGGCTCCTTCAAATGAATCACTGATACAACGCTTTCCTTATCCATACCAAGGTAATGTTTCAACCTTTGCCCATTGACTCTAAATCTGTTCCTTCCATCCTTGGATTCAATTTCTACATCTTCACTTGAATTACACAACAACACGACATCTCCGGGTTTGAAAATTCTCTCTTGAATATGCTTATCGTGCATCATCTTCATCCTGTCTTTGTGAAGCCTGGTGCTATCAAAAGCATGGTAATAGAACTCATAAAGTTCATGAAGCTCTGTGACTCTACTCGTACCAGCGGCCTCCATGTCAAGATTTAATTGCCTTAATATCCAAAAAGCTCTACACACTAACTCCACCAGTAAGTGACATGCCTTTCTAAACACCAATTTGTACGGTGGCATACCAATCGGAGTTTTGAATGCAGTGTTGTAGGCCTATAGTGCATCATCTAAGTTTTTTGCCCAATCAGTCCTAGTAGCATTTACAGTCTTGGTCAACACACTTTAGATTTCTCTATTTGACACCTCCACTTGCCCACTTGTTTGTGGGTGATATGGAGTGGCAATCTTATAGAGAACGCCATATTTCTCTAAATTCATTGCAAAGGCTCGGTGCAGAAGTGAGTCACCCATCACCGATGATCGCTCTTAGAGTGCCAAATCAGGTGAAGATATTTTTTCTTAGAAAACCAATAACTCCCTTTGCATCATTTGTTGGGAGTGCCTTGGCTTCTGCCCATTTCGAGACATAGTCCACACCTACCAGTATGTGTTTGTTGCAATATGAGCTGACAAATGGTCCCATAAAGTTAATTCCCCATACATCAAATACTTCTTCCTCTTGAATTGGGTTCGTGGGCATCTCACATCGATGAGAAATATTCCCCGACCATTGGTACTCATCACAACCCTTTACCTATAAGTGTGCATATTTAAATTATGTCGGTCATAAAAGCCTCAACACTTTAGCAGCTGTCCTTACTCCTCCAAAATGGCCTCCATAAGGCGAAGCATGACATGCCCGAAAAATAGAAGCTTGATCTATTTCGGGAATGCATCTCCGGATCATGTTATCAATACAAATTCTAAACAAATATGATCCATCCGAGAAATACATGTGACAATCACGAAAAAACTTTTTCTTCTGCACAATGGACAAGTCATAGGGAACAATACCGCTCGCCAAGTAGTTTGCAATATCGACATACCATTGCGCGACCTCAAGGCTCATGGCTAAAAGTTGTTCATTTGGGAAAGTCTCCACGATCTCTTCCACATCAACCCTCTTTTCAGCTCCTTCAAGCCTGGACAACTGATCAACAACTTGGTTTTTCGTTCCTTTTTGTTCAATGATTTCCAAGTCAAACTCTTGCAGCAGTAACACCCATCGAATCAGGACCGTATTTGACTCCTTCTCAATTAGGTACCTGAGAGAAGCATGCTCAGTATAAATCATTACATTTGAACCTATTAGGCATGGCCTGAATTTGTCAAATACGAACACCACTACTAGCATCTCTTTCTTGGTCACTATGTAATTCAGTTGGGCACCACTCAAGGTTCGACTTGCATAATAGATTGGATGCATGACTTTATCTTTTCTCTGCCAAGAACTTCTCCCACATCCTAGTTGCTTGCATCACACATCAGCTCAAAAGGTTATTTCCAGTCAGGTACCACTATGATTGGTGCAGTCACCAGCCTCTTCTTCTACTCCTCAAAAGCTACCATGCAATAATCAGAAAACACAAAAGGGTGATCTTTTTTCAAGCAATTTACACAAAGGGTTAGCAATTTTGAAAAAATCTTTTATAAACCGCTTGTAGAAGCCAGCATGACCAAGGAAAATTTTTATGGCCTTGACGTAAGTGGGTGGAGGCAATTTCTCAAATATATCAAGCTTAGCGCGGTCCACCTCAATGCCTTTACTTGACACTAGGTGTCCCAAGGCTATACCTTCTTGTACCATAAAATGGTACTTTTCCCAGTTCAGTACCAGATTAGTCTACCATACACCTCTTCAAAACTCTTTTCAAATTAAATAGGCAGTCATCGAATGAGTTCCCCATCACTGAGAAATCATCCATGAAAACCTCTATTATGTCCTCTACTATATCTATGAAGATGGCCATCATACACGTTTGGAATGTGGCAGGTGCATTGCATAGTCCAATGGGCATTCTTCAAAAGGCATAGATACCATACGGACAGGTGAAAAACATTTTCTCTCTATCTTCTGGGACAATAGAGATCTAGTTATATTTCGAGTATCCATCCAGGAAGCAGAAGTGGGACCTCCCGCCAATCTATCTAACATCTGATCAATGAATGGCAGCGGAAAATGGTCTTTTCGGGTGTCCTTGTTCAATATTCTGTAATCCATACAAATTTTTCATCCTGTGACTGCTCTTGTTGAGATCAACTCGTTATTCTTATTTTGCACTATAGTCACTCCACCCTTCTTTGGAGCACACTAAACTGGGCTGACCCAGTTGTTGTCAGAGACGGGGAAGATCATTCCTACATCTAACCACTTGATCACTTCTTTCTTCACCACTTCTTTCATGTTGGGGTTCATCCTTCATGTGATGTTCTCTGGAAGGGTTGTGCCCGTCTTCCAGTAGAATCTTATGCATACTAAACTGTAACGACCCAGCCGATCATTCCGAGAAGTAGCCCTGTTTTCCCTATTTCTGCCTTATCATGCGTCATTTAGTTAATTTGTGTTGTGTTATATCGGTTGGTTTGGGTTTGGGATGTGATTTTAGAGTCCAGGTTAGAATTTGGCTTGAATTGGCCAAATTTGTGATTTAGAGATTTCCGGTCTGTAGAGAAGAATTTGATAGTGGGGTCGGAATGGAATTCCAGAAGTTGGAGTAAATTCGTATTGTCATGGTTGATTTGTGTGCAAAATTGGAGACTATTCGGGAAAGGTTTGCTTGGTTTAGGAGTACTTTGTGAACTTAGTAGTCTTGGGGTTCTTAGGCTTGAATCCGGAAATTTGATTTGATGTCTGATGTTGTTTTAAGCGATTTGTAGATTTGAGTAAGTTTAAAGGGTGTTGTGGGACGTGTTGGCGTGGCTGGTTGAGGTCTCGAGGGCCTTGGGTGTGATCCTGATGGTTAGCAGGTGAATCAACTGTTGGTAAAGATGCAGAACTGGTGTGCTGAGTTGCTGGTGTTTCTGATCAAGGGGTTCTCTGAAGTTTCCGTTGGGAGCGGTAGAATTCCACCGGGGCGGAGCCTTTTTCGCTGGGGCAGAGCCTTTTCTGCTGTCATCGGTAGAATTCCGCTGGGGCGGTGCTATTCTCGTGGTCAGCAGAAGGATCCGTAAGGGCCTCGGGAGTTTGGAGAATTTCGCGGCCGCAACGGGAATTCTGCGGACCGCGGTAGGAATTTCGCGGCGGCGGTGGATTTTCCGCTGTCAGCGGAAATGAGGATCTGAGGGTGCACTATAAATATGAGAATCAGGGTTTTATTTTTATACTTTGACCTAGAGAGCTCGGGTTTTGATGATTTTTTGAGGGATTTTCAAGAAATCCATCGGGGTAAGTGATTCTAACTCAATTTTGACTAAAACACATGATTATAACGATTAATCCATAATTTGGAATTGGTGAGGAAATTTGGGGAAATTTTTAGAAAACTTCTAATAATAGGTGAATTAGACTGTAGTTGCGCCCCTAATGAACCACACTTTATGATGTTTTTAATGTAAATATTGATAACGAAATGCTCTAATTAGTGTTTTTCGTGCTTTGCAGGATATATTCTACGAGAAGAGAACTTTGGAGCAATTTGGAGTCAATTACGGAAGTTTGAGGCCAATCAAAGAGACACCTGTTGGATTGCACAAGAAAAAGAGTAAAAGTTGGCTGAAACATAGTCCACCGCGATCACGGTGGAGGAATCTGAAGCGGAATAACTGAAGGCGAACGCGGTCGTGCCGCGACCGCAGGCGAATGCTGGAAAATCTGGAAAATCTAAAGTGAATTGTAATAAAATCTAGCTAGCGTAACTTGAGAAAGTGCGTCTAGTAAATTATCATAATTACTTGAGAGAGATTTATGGTAACTGAAGGGTTCATGATTGATAGAGATAACTAAGTCAAAACTATGGGACATATAAAATAAGGGAAATCAACAACGGGGGAAACCATAACCTTAGACTTTTATCATCATCGTTTAAACAATCTTATTAGTTAAAGTTTTAGTTATTAATTTTGTTCAATTGTCGTAGTATAAACACTCCAAAGTGATAGTTACAAAGTTTGAGAAAGTTGATTATTAAGAATCTAGTACTCTAAAGACTGCAATTGATGCGTTAATTCCCTGTGTGACTCGACTCTGGGCATAATACTCCTGATTATATTTGCAACGCCCGCTTAATCTTTTAATAGACACAGTTGAGCATGATCAACTTCATAAATGGATTTTTGGGAGTTGAACACCGATTCGAGGTCGGATTTTGATAAAATTAGTATGGTTGAACTCTGGAGTGAATGGGCTTTTGAGTTTTGTGAATTTTCTCGGATTTCGAGACGTGGGCCCGGGGGACGGGTTGATCCGAATTCAGGATTTGTTGGCATAAATTGATTATTTTCGCGTGGGTTTTATTCCTTTCTCACGTATTGATGTTATGGAACTTATTTTTGGTTAGATTTGGAGCGATTGGAGGCCGAGTCTAGAGGCAACGACATTGCGAACTAGGATTTTTGTCCGATTTGAGGTAAATAACTCTTCCAAACTTGGTTATGAGGGTTCGAAACCCCGAACTACATGCTATATGATTATAATTGAGGTAACACACATGCCAAGTGACGAGCATGCAAGAGTACACCGTGTGATTTCTAACATGTTTCATTCCATGGCACCCTTTAGTAGTTCTTCATGGATTGATATTCGTGCTTCTATAAATGTGGTTAATGTGAACATGCTAGAACTCATGCTAACTATGTTAAGGCTTCACGCCGATACTGTTGAGACCCGAGTGGTCATTTATTGATGTTATCTCATGTGGTTCATTGATGTTATATACTCAGTCCTGTCATAGCATATCATATCATGTCTCAGTCTCAGTAATTGTTGATTTTGCATATTTTATCATTGATTCGGGTTAGTTCATCCATTTGTGAGCCCATGTGAGCAATATTGGAGAGTGATGACTGAGTGAGGCCGAGAGCCTAATATTGAGAGACAAATATGGGATCGGACTGCACGCCGCAACATATTATTTTGATTATGCTTGGATCTGGCTTATGATATAGCTTGGGCTGTAAGAGCCCTTCCGGAGTATGTAACACACCCCCAGTGAGCGCAATGATGATATTGAGGTATAGATCTTCCCTGGACATGGATCTTGTCTGAGTGTTTGTATTCCGGAGATGGATCTTCTCCGTGGGGCTAGATTGGACTTCCTCAGTACTGAGTGACTACTGTCTCACGTGCGTATATATTCCGAGATGGATCTTCCCTGGGCTCGAGAGCCATATACAGTACTGAGTGGACTGGTATGTGAGAGTGGGAGCACTATGTGCATTTTTCATACAGTTGATACATTGTCATGTAGAGTATACTGAGTTATACATGGTTTACTGTTCCTACCTAAACTTATCATGTTATATTTATCTATTAGATAACTGTGAACATGCCTAAATCTCTGCACACTGTTTCTTATTATACCAAATGAGGTTTAGTTCGTCACGACCTTTCAGCCTATAGTTTGGGTCTGTTACTTTTGAGTTGGTGTACTCACGTTACCCTCTGCACATTGTGTGAAGATTCAGGTACTTCGGGACCCGGTAGCGGTTGCTGATCTGTTGATAGAGTTCCAGTTGAAGTCTTCGAGGTAGCAACTAGCAATCGCAACCTCGTTTTCTCCTCCATTATCTCCCCCGTCGTACTTTATTATTTCAGACATTATTATGTCAGTTTTGTATTTCGATATTGTAGTTATAGTAGCTCATGGATCGGTGACACCAGTGCTGGGATTCATTTTGTTTTTATGTCTTAAGGATTTTTTGACTTTTAAATGTTTTATAAATGAGACTTTCGCTGCAAATTCAGAAATTTTCCTGAAAGAAACTTTAAACTAATTGAAGTGTGTGGCTTGCTTGATTATACGATAGGCGCCATCACGAATGGGCATTTTGGGGTCGTGACAAAAACATTGGGTTGATACCATTTATGTCTACAATGGTCCACTCGATTGTAGTCTTGCACTCCTTTAGAACCTACAAAAGTTGTTCTACCTGCACATCTAACAAACCAGATGAGATAATAACAGGTAATGGCGAACTAGGTCCTAATAAAGCATACCTGAGGTGAGACGGTAATGGCTTTAGCCCAACTATGGTGGCTATTCAATTGATGCCTTAGCTGGAGGGGTCTTTCTTTCTTTTACGTGTAAAGGATTGAATTTGAGCTCTCTTTTCCAGTACCCTTGGCCTTCAAGAGCCAAAACCCACCCGACTAAGTCCTTACCATCTACCTGTTCTAAGTTCATCAATCAGGCTGCTAGAGGATATTTTGCATTTAGTGCCCATCTTTCTATTTTAGAATCACATCCACAACTTCGATCGGAGAGCAATTAGCAAACTCACTAGGTCGCCGCATTGACTTCTGCACATTGCACGTTATTTCTTCATCGTTCAGTCTCATCTTTAGCTCCCTAGTTTCACAATCAATCAAAGCTCTCCCTGTGGACAAGAATGGCCTTCCAAATTATGGGAATCTCTTCATCAACATGGCAGTCTAGAATGACAAAATCTGTCGGAAACACAAACTTTCCAACCTGCACAAGTACATCATCAAGTATACATGATGGCCTTTTCACCATTCGATCGGCTAACTCTAGTAACATGGATGTGGGTTGTGCCCTTCCAATGCCTAACCTTTTATACATAGACAAGGGCATCAAGTTTATGCTCTCCCCAAAACACACAATGCTTTGGCAAAAGCATAGATGCCTATGGTGCACAAAATTGTGAAACTCCCTGGATCGGATAACTTCTCAACTATAGGTCTTGTCACGATAGCACTGCAGGTTTGAACCAGTGTCACAGTTGCAAAGTCTTGAAATTCGAACTTGCGAGACATCAAGTCCTTCATCTTTTTTGCATAACCGGGCATCTCCCTTAAGGCATCAATGAGTGAAATGTTCACCTGAATCTACTTCAACATCTACATGAATTTCTTATACTGCTCATCCTTCTGATATTTGGCCAACCTCTGCGGGAAGGGTGTCGGTGGCCGCCTCTTTCATGTGACTTGAGTTAGATCCTACTCAGGAACTTTTTCTAATGCCTTCTCTTTCACTTTCTCAGTCTCTTTTGCAACCTCTTTCTCTTTGCTTAGTTCCTTCTGAGTTGGCTGCACTCTTACTTCTATTAGCTCAGTTGACTCATCTACCTCAATTGGTACTAGCACAACTATCTCAGTTGGTCGGTTTTCGCGAGCAATTTCTTGCTCTAGATCAAGATATCTACCGTTTCTTAGACTCGCAGCTATCAACTGCTTTGGGCCCTGCTCTTTCGGACTGACATGTGTGTCCGCAGGTAACGTCCCTTGGGATGATTATTCAGAGCCATAGATCTGCCCTAATTGGATTTCAATGCCTTTTATCGCTGAGTCGTGTGCTTCAACCTTCTCTTGCACTATCATTGGACCCAATCATTTGTTGCAATATTCCTTTAATTTCAGCCAACCCATCATCTTGTCTCACTATCTGTTGTTGTTGAGGCTGTTGATAAGCTAGCTGCTGATGTTGCTGATTGTATCGTTTCTTACTTTTTTGAAGAAATTTTCTCCCTCTATTTGCATGTGAATCACAAAGTGGATGAATAAAGTGCAATATCTTTTCGTTTTTGTTGTTTGGGGAGAAAACGAAAAGAACAGCACGAGGGGAGATTAAACTTTCTAAGTAAAAAGGTTTTGAAAAGACAATTATTTTTGACTTCCTATCCTTTCTCGATGATCCCATGAATTCATGTTGTCTATTTGCGTTGTGTCACTTAGAAATGTTATTCATTCCTTCAAAAGTACAATATTAGCCCTATCACAATTTTTTTTCCTTTTTTTTTTTTGGTTAATATGATTTTAGACCACAAATTTTAAAAGTGTAACTTTTTTTTACTTAGTTAAACACTATCACATCAATTGAGAGGGAGAAAGTACGTAATTTTTGTGCATTCTAAAATCATAAACTTGTAAATAACTAGGTATTAAATCGTACAGTAGATTGACTAGATAGAGTATTCATGCCATAACTCATCAATCAAGAGTGTTAAATCAGCAGAAGAGAGTTGAAATTTTCATATTTTTATGAATGATTAAATCGTATTTTTAAAGGTTTCAAAAAAGAAAGAACAAAGTAAATTGAGAGGCATATTATATTGCGAATTACAAACGTTAAGAACAATTAGTAATTAAACGTCTCGTTCTCATGTCAATTATTCATCGTGCGTGGAAGATCTTTAATTGGTATCATTACGGGAGTAAAATGACTCAAAAAAAGAAGAAGTGAAAGCTTGTAGTACCGTTCACCAATTAGAACCCGTCAAATTTTCAAAGTTGCACTATCTCTTGAAATTAAAAATCAGAAGAAAAAAACACTGAAAGAAAGAGATATATTTGCATAAATGGGTGGCCATAGCTTTAAGCAATAATTGACTACTAGAATGCATCTACGTATTCGGTACATGCTATATAGTTATGCATGTGCTATATATAATTACTTTAAGAAGCATTCTACGAGATAAAGATATTCAGAATAATGTAATTGTACAATAGCTAGGTTTTAAAATATGCAGTTCGTAAAGATTGAAAGTCATTTACAACTTCCAAAATACATGCATAACACTGATATTGTATATGTATTATCATAACATATATTCTTTTTATGATTCGAAGACCTCAACTCAGTGAGAGTCACTTTAGGGATTCTAAGACTTCAATTCAGCAAAAAATATTAGAGGTTTTCACTCACCAATTATAAAGTATACATTGCACTCACTATTTCTTTGTGCAAATTTGGTATACATATACATTTAAAAGTGTTTCATCCCTTCTTCCACCGTTCCACGTCTATTGATACTAGCTTCTTAAATGTAAAATCACAAAAATTCCTGTCAACTACATAGGAAATATTTTGGGTACACCCGCGATCTCCAAAATGTGCATCAATTATGGAAGAAAGATGAATAGAATCAAGAGGGAAAAGAAAGCATCATAAAGTTTATAGTATAACAGCTCTCTCACAAATATAGAAAGGCAGACCGATGCATTAAATTTTTATCATGCTCATGGTCCGAAGAAAGACCAAACCATGAGGGTCAGTGAAATTTCACGAGAAAAAAAGAAGAAGCTAAGTGTCATTGGATTCTTGCCAGCAAATGAGCATAGTAACACATCTTTTAAGGATATAAAATCTGGTCCTTTGCTCTTTCACCAGTTTGCAACATCTTTGTCCAAATTCTCTGAATGAATAGTGTATTTGGATCACACAACAGCTTCTCTTCTCTTCTTCCTCTGCTCTTTCTTTCATGGCTGAGGATCGAGATAATGAGTTTTTTATTTATAAATAAGTTGTTGAAGTTGATGGTGATATAATTTTTAATTATCCTGAATGTCAATTAAATAGGAAACACTCATGCATAAGTGAGTGGACTGCCCTACAGTGATGTACCATATTTAACCCTGATTGAACATTCAATTAATTATTTTTGCTAAAAGCAAGGGAGAATCTATAAGAAAATTCAAGTATCCTTGAAAAGTTAAGGCTCGAGTTAGAACACGTAGTCCTTTAATTTGGATTATCTTCTCTTCTATTAAGGATTAGTGAGAGGTTTAAAACACAGCATAGAGGATATCACTTCGTGGCCATTATTTCCTCAGTTTTCGTAAGATTATCAAGAGAAAATTAAAGTGGAATATATCGGTTACATATTATAGTTCTTTTTTTTTTTTTTAAGTGGATGAAACAAGAAAGAAAACATGTTAAGCATAATCTAGAGGTACTAAACCAAAACCTCCTAAAATATATCAACTAGAGAGGAGAGGCCTCAAGAGGTTATTTTTGGTAACATTTCGCACTCGAGATCATCATTATCATTATCATTTTCTTTTCACATTATAAAAGTTATAAAACGACAGCAAATTAATTATGTGATCGTTCTGATGCATTATATATTATATCATTAATTTTTATTTGTAGTGAGGACAATGATTTTGTTCAAAATATTATAAGAATTTATACTAGTTTTACTTAAATTAGTTGAGAATTCAAAAATTGAACTTTCTTATCTTATTTGCAGAATTAAAAACTTTGAATTTTGGGGGGAAT
The DNA here is from genome assembly GCA_005239495.1 of Nicotiana undulata. Taxonomy (NCBI): domain Eukaryota; kingdom Viridiplantae; phylum Streptophyta; class Magnoliopsida; order Solanales; family Solanaceae; genus Nicotiana; species Nicotiana undulata. Next base: position 28,211 of record ML252333.1, read on the forward strand.
AGTCAGATGGTCAATGAAAATGATACAAGTTTCGTATGCGTGTGGCAGGATGTGATCGACTAGGATCTCTTTGAAAATTGAACTTTCTCGTATCTTTGAACTGAATTTGTTGCAGGGATTCGAACTTGTTTACCCTAAAATTCGGATAACAATTAAACTTATATTGTGGTTTTAAGGATATGTGATTTCTTCCAATACCAACTGATAAACAAGAAAATAAACAGATGAATTAGGCAATAAAATAAATCAAAGCAGTGTGTAAGCAAAGCCTCGATCTCGATTTAAGATAGTCTCGAGGTGATATAGTAAGAACAGTGAACAAATAAATCAACTCTGATGAACAATAAGTGAAATAGGTAGCAAGAAAGTAACGAGTGTATATATTTTTCTTCGTGAGCAATCATCCTTACAAATGAATGGAATTTCTCTTTATGTAATAGAGGAGTCCTAATTAAGGTACACTTCTAATTATAGTAGGAAATCATATTAACAGCTGATTAACCGCCATAGATTGATCCGTTCCGAGATTCATCCCACGATCCTCGACCAATCGCGGATTTCTCGCCCTTTCCGTTATAAAGTTATGCCGATGTTACTCGGGGTCTGTCTCTTTCTGGAATCGATTGATGTCGACCTCGATCTGAAAAGAAGCTTCGATTGACCCGACGTCCTAGCTTTTCGACGTGACGTTCCTATCTCGACCAAATAGTAAAATCGGGCAACCCAATTTCTACCGTATACGGATAGTCCCCTCGTTTCTTAGAATAAAATGATAAGAAACGACTTGAGCCTCGATTTTCTCATGACCTCGATAAACAGTGATGTCATCTCTGTGACGTAAGCGAAGGAGGTGACCGAAACGTCCCGTCGTTACAGTTTTTCAAACCATTAATGCTTGTCAGTGGACGGTCGGGCACTAGCACCACCGAACCGTCGCCGAAACTCTATAAATATGGACTCTTTTGTTGAAACAATCTTTTACTTTCATCTTCATCAATTTTTTTAAGTCTCTTGACTCTCTATCTCTTCTCTTTCATCACTCATTGAGTCAGCCTTGTTAGTTTCAAAACACCAAGTTTCACCTCTTTCCGCCTCTTTCTACTTAAATCAATGGCAAAAACCTCCAAAATCGTTCCACAAAAGGAGAAACTTCCTCCTCTTCTTCCTGGCTGGCTGGTGACAAAATGCCGGTGGAACCGCTCCCTCATGAGTATGTTCCCGACCCATGTGTCTTAAAATCCGACTTCAAAGTCGAGAACCCTCCATCGGTCCTTGGCCGATGTCAGCACGTGTCGAGATATATTTGCTCGATAACAACGAGATATCTCGAGTATGTGAAGAGAGATTGTAACTGGGGGGCCGAGGTCGTGGTAGGAATCCCCGCCCCTGGAGAGAGTATAAGAACTCACGTGGAGGGGTTTCTAAGTGTTTACACTTACCCCTTCACTTTGGGTCCTCTTGAGCCAGCTATCATAGGCTTCTGCAAGAGGTACCAGGTCAACCTCGGCCAAGTTCACCCCTCTTACTGGCGAATCGTGATCATGCTCTGATTATTTTCCAGCAAGGTCGAGGGGTTGCCGTTCATTCTCAGCCATCTCATGCGATTATATTGACCCCGACTATTTCGAGGGTTGATCAAGCTCCAATGCCGAGCAACCAAGGCTTTGTTCTCGAGCGTCGATGAGGACAAGGACCGGGGTTTGATGAGCCGGTTTGTATGGGTGAGGACCTGCGACCTCATCCCAAATGAAAAACTATCGTTCCCCGAGAAGTGGAACCCCGAGCGTAAGTAACATCTTACCATTAGTCTTCATATTCCTGTTGTTTTCTTTATAAAACGTTTTTGTATGTCATGCAGCGATCGCTTGGATGCCTCGAGCAGTTCCTGACCTCGAGGACTGGGTTCGGCAGTTGGCCTCGACTTCCTCTTATGTCGAGCGCTGCTGGTGTGACTTGGCAAAGGGCAAATGGGAGGCAAAGAATCCCGGTGAGTGTTTCTTCCTTATTTTCGAGGTATTTCTCATACTTCTCTTTCTCACCAAGCTTCTTTTCATGCAGGCCTGAACAAGAATGCGATCTTGAGGCCCCCGAGCGACGAGGAAGAGGCAAAGTCCTTAGTTCCGAAACCGGGGAAAGATAAGAAAAGGAAGAAGGTCTCGTTGTCCAAGGACCCTAAACCCAAAACTCGAAGGACCAGAATGAAGGTCATTTCTCTCACCATGGACTCGGTCCAAAGTTTGAGAGAAGAAGAAGAAGAAGAAGAAGAAGGTGACGCCTCGGTGTTGGTGGCTCGACCCAAGAAGACTGTCGAGGCCGCCAAACCTTCAAAACTGGAGGTGATTGCTGAGATCAAGCCTCATGATGAGGAGGCTTCCAAGAAAAGTTTGGGTGAGGACCCCGAATCACCTGAGGTCGAGATTTTCCCTCGACCATGCACAAACATACCGGAGGGGGGCTGGTCCTGAGATCTTGAGAGCCGATCAGAGCGCCCCGAGTGACTCGCTCAGGGCAATGACACCAGGTCATTTGCCATCTCTACCGGCTTACTATAAGGAGGCGATAAGAGAGGCTTGGTCCATGAGGACCCCCGACATAGGAGGAGTCCCTGGTGAAGAGGATCCCTTTCGGGATTTCTTTACTGGGGTCGATGATGCCTCTGACCTTAACAATGCGTCCACCCTCTTCGAAGAGGCCCAACATCTTCTATCTCGGGTAAGCATTAATTGTTGTAACTTCTCTTCTTCTTTTCCCTTTTTAAGTCTGACTTATTTTTTTTTCTCATATAGGCTTTTTCCAAGTCTCGAGCCGATCTTACCTAATGTGAGGCCGAGCTCCAGAAGGATTCGGAGGAGAGAAATTCCCTTAAGCTCCTCTGTGGGCAGAAGGATGAAGAGCTCAGGGACCTTCGCGCAGACCTGGCCAAGGCCCTCCAGGAGGAGACTGAGCTGAACGAGCAGGTAATTTCCCTATTGGAAAAATACGGGCTTGACCCGAGGGTAGAGGATAACATTTCGATGTCTCAGTTGCAGCAGAAGATTTAAAGGATCGAGCTATTCCGGGGGGAAGTCGATCAAGTTAAAGATGACTGCCATCAGTGGAAAGAAGGCATAGACGGTCCAACTGTCATCGGCCGAAGTTAAACTTCGGAGTACTAAGGAGAAGAGCTCAACTCAGGCTAAAAGGATCGAAGAGCTTGAGGCCGAACTTGGTGAGGCCAAGGCATGGGTCTAAAAGGCAAACGTCCTATCTGACAAGTCCATAGCCATGTATTTGGATGATGCCGAAGCTGCCCAAACTCAGCTGGGGGAGGCCACCGATCGGGTGCGATGGAGTACTGATCTAAATATCTCGGAGGGAGACCCTCGAGGAAATTCATGCTCGAGGTTTTGACCTCTCCGAGGAGATAGCTCAAGCTAAGGTGCTCGTAGCCGATGCGAGGTTTCTTTCCTCCTCCGATGATGACGATGATGATGAAGGAAACCAATACGGGTATGATAATGGAAAGGGTCCCAAAAAAGAAGCTGCTCCCGAGGGAGAAGTCCCCCGCGAGGGAGAAGTCGTCCCGAGAATAGTTAGGACTTGTATTTTTTCTTTTTCTATTTTGTAAGACCGTTGTTGGTCTCTTGTATATACCTTTTGTTCTATTATAAATATAAAGATATTTCCTTTATGAACTCCTTAAATTTTGTCTTCAATCTTGGTTTGTGCCTTGAAAAATTATACTCCCTCCGTTCCAATTTATGTGAACCTGTTTGACTGGGCACGGAGTTTAAGAAAAAATGAAGACTTTTGGAATACGTGGTCCTAAAAATATCAAAACGGGGTCCACAGTATTTGTGTGGTTATAAAAGCTTCTCATTAAGGTAGAATTGGAAGTTTAAGCTAAATTGTTTCCAAATTTAGAAAGGAGTCATTCTTTTTTGGAAGGGACCAAAAAGAAAATAGGTTCACATAAACCGGAACAGAGGAAGTAGCACATTTTTATGCCTTGTATATGTTTGAGACTTCAGTTTTAGGTGAGTCGATCGAAGTCATAATAATACTGCTTTTATAGTTGAGTTTGAGTAAAACTCGAACCCAAAGATATGTAACCTTTAGGTTTGTGTTGAGTAATAATGGATCCTCGATCTGTAGTCGAGTTGGTTTTTGTTCGAACTCAAGATAGTGGAACCCTTAGGTTCAAATAGAATGAGAATGTGTTCTCGAACTCAAAGTGTATTGGCCCTTAGGCTCTTAGAATCTGGCCGATATGGCCGTAAAAGAATGGCTTTTTTCCCTCTTTTGGCTTAATGACTCTATAAAATTTTGTTATGCCTTAGCATGTATTTCTTTTACCCACCGGGTTTTTTGAGTGTTCAATATTGGTTGAAACCCCTTTGCTTTTTAGGCCTTAGCACAATTTAGAATTTGAATAATTCGATACCTCTTAAGGTTTTTCGAAGGCTGATATTATCGAAGTCATTGGATTATTTTGCTGATGGTAGCCTTTTTAGCCGATTTTCAATGAATTCGAAGGCTTGTTTTTGTTGCGGGGTTCAGACGTCTCCTAGCCGCATTAATTTGGACGTAGCCTTTGGGTATGCCTCTTCGTCTTATTTCCCAATAACACTTCAAACATGTATGAAGTGTTAGTCCCCGAGAATGACGACCTTGGCCTATAAATCGAGGGATGCCTCTTTGAGGTTTTATGGTTTCGAGTTTAGATAATTCGAACATGTCGATTCTCGACGGCATTCCCCGAGTAGGGGGTCGATCGTTCTAGGTGTAGTTGCACTTTGGCCCTTGAGCCATTTTTCATGGAAAATCGTAAGTATGGAGCTTGTAAAGTAGAAATTTTTTGTTGAAGTACCAGATACTTGATAAGGAAAAGTACTTCTTTGAATTGTTCATACATGCGTACATGTTTTGCCATTGGGGATTGACTAATCTATATGGACACGTTTCATTCGACCGTTTGGCCCATTACAAAGTTTTCTTATTGAAGCCCTTCTGACATGAAGTATTTTTCCTTGAAAATAAAAATCATTCGAGGGTGATGCCCCTAGTATTCGAGGTTAAATGTAAGGATACCTTGGATACTCTAAGTCAGCACGAACAATAGTTGCCTCGTTAAAAACCTTGCCAGAAAAATCCATTTGGGATAAAAACCGATCGAAGGGAAAAAAGAGTTCAAAGTTGCTTTAGTGTCCAAATATATTCCTGCTCGATGATAATTCCTATATTTTTCTCGAATACCTGAAAATAAGTTAGCGTGAAACGTAAATGAAAAAGGAGAAGGTCAAACCTTAACAGTAATATATCTTGAGGAGTGAGATGTTCCAATTATTTGGTAATTTCTTGCCGTTTATCATGCCCAGCTTGTAAATCCCTTTCCAACGATATCAAGGACTTGATAGGGTCCTTCCCAATTCGGGTCGAGTTTCCCTTCATTAGAATCTCGAGTGTTGATGGTGAATTTACTTAGGACTAAGTCTCCGATTCTAAAGTGGCGAAGGATGGTTCTCCGAATAACTCTCGATGCGTTGTTTTTGCGCAGTCATCCGAACGAGGGCGGCTTCTCTTTTCTAATCCAATAGTTCGAGGCTAGTATTCATAGCCTCTTAATTTGATTATTCTATTGTATGTCAAAATCTGGCGTTGGGTTCCCCGACTTCGGCTGGAATCAAGGATTCAGATCCATATAATAAGGAGAACGGGGCTGCCCCCGTACTGGACTTCGATGTTGTTCGATATGGCCAAAGGACTTCGGGTAAGATTTCTCTCCATTTTCCTTTGGCGTCGTTCAACCTTTTCTTCAGATTCTGAATGATAGTTTTGTTCGTTGGCTCGGCCTGTCCATTTCTACTTGGATGATACGGTGTCGATAAGATCTTTTTTATTTTATGCTCTTCAAGAAATTTGTTACCTTGCTGTCGATGAATTACTTTCCATTGTCGCACAAAATTTCAGCACTATATGATGTGATCCCAGAAGTCTATAACTTCTTTTTCTCTAACTTTCCCGAAGGCCAGCGCTTCAACCCATTTAGGGAAATAGTTAGTTATAAAAAAATTAATTTAGCTTTACCTAGGGCCGATGGCAGAGGGCCGACGATATCCATCATTTCATAAATGGCCATGGGGATAAGACCGAATGAATTTGTTCTCCGGGCTGGTGGATCATTGGTCCATACCTTTGCACTTATCACATTTTCGAACAAACTCCTTAGTGTCATTTTCCGTACTATCCCAATAGTATCGTGCTATGATGATTTTGTGAACTAGTGATTAGGCACCGGAGTGGTTCCCGCAAGTACCTTCATGAACTTCTCGTAGGACATAATTGGTGTCTCCTGGTCCCAAGCATACTGCTAATGGTCCATCGAACTTCCTTCTGTATAATATTCCATCTTCAGTCAGCGTGAACCGAGCAACTTTTGTTCGTAGGGCCCTCGATTTTTTAGGGTCCGATGAGAGCTTTCAATTTTTCAAGTACTCGATATATTTATTCCTCCAATCCCAAGTTAAGCTTGTGGATTTTATCTCAGCATGACCTTCTTCGATCATGGATCTCGAGAGTTGAACGACAGTCCCCGAGCTGATTTTGTCGTCCTTGACTGATGATCCCAAATTGCAAGAGCTTCAGCTTCACTGTTCTGCTCTCGAGGTACGTGCTGCAAAGTCCATTCTTTAAAAGGGTGCAAAGTCACCTGCAGCTTGTCCAAACTCCTTTTAATTCTATCCTCTCGAAACTCGAAGGTTTTGTTTACTTGGTTTACTACTAGCAGGGAGTCTCACTTGGCTTCAATGACTTTCGCTCCCAAGCTTTTAGCTAGTTCGATACCTACAACCATGGCCTCGTACTTAGCCTCATTGTTAGTCAACTTAGAGGTTTTGATGGATTGTCTAATAGTGTTTCCCGTGGGCGGCTTCAAAATGATGCCTAGCCCAGACCCCTTTCACATTCGAAGCATCGTCTGTGAAAAGGGTCCACACCCCTGATGATGTGCCCGATTTTATCAAAAGTTCCTTTCGACTTTGGGTACGAGGGTTGGGGTGAAATCGGCCCCGCAGGCTGCTAAAATTTGAGACTTGATGGTCGTTCGGGTTTGATATTCGATATTGTACCCACTGATTTTAACGGCCCATTTGGCCAATAGGCCCGACAGTTCGGGCATATGAAAAATATTACAAAGCGTGTAAGTGGTTAATACACATATGGGGTGACATTGAAAACACGGTTTTAGCTTCCTAGAGGCGCTTATTAGAGCAAGTGATAATTTCTCTAAGTGTGGATATCTAGTTTCTGCTTCTCCTAGAGTTGGACTTTCGTAATAAATAGGAAATTGCGTACCTTGCTCTTCCCGAACTAGGACACCACTTACCACGATTTCTGAGATCCCCAAGTACCAGTAAAGTTTTTCATCTGCCTTTAGAGTATGAAGCAATGGTGGGCTCGAGAGGTATCGTTTCAATTCTTCTAACTCCTATTGGCTTTCCGGGGTCCGGGCGAAATCGTTCTTCTTTTTGAGTAGAGAGAAGAATCTACGGCTCCGATCCGACGATCACGAGATGAACCGACCTAAGGCAGTTATCCGCCCTGTCAGCCTTTGTACGTCTTTAACGCTTTCCACGACAGTGATGTCTTCGATAACATTGAGTTTATCGGGGTTGATCTCAATTCCCCGATTCGACACCATGACGCCAAGGAACTTGCCCGAACCGACGCCAAAAGCTCATTTATCGAGGTTGAGCTTCATGTTGTATTTTCTCAGTATCTTGAATGTTTCCTGCAAATGTGTCAAATGGTCCTCTGCGTGCAGAGACTTAACTAGCATGTCATCAATATATACTTCCATAGACTTACCTATTTGTTTTTCGAATATTTTATTTACTAGGCGTTGGTAGGTAGCTCCTGCGGTTTTTAGCCCGAAGGGCATTAATCTATAACAATATGTTCCATACTTGGTAATAAATGAAGTCTTTTCTTGATCTTCCAGGTTCATTTGAATTTGATTGTACCCGGAATAGTTATCGAGAAAACTAAGGATCTCGTGGCTGGTCGTGGCATCGATCATGCAATTGATGTTAGGCAATGGAAAAGAATCTTTGGGACATGCTTTGTTCAAATCTTTATAATCTACACACATCCTAATCTTTGCACCTCCCGAATGGACCCTATTTTGAGAAGTTTAGTTACCTCGTCATTTATGAATGCGTGCTTTACCTCGGACCGGGCCCTTCTCTTTTGCTTCACCGGCCTGAACTTCGGGTCCAAGCTTAGTCGATGTGTTGTTATCTCTGGAGGGATCCTTGTCGTGTCTAAGTGGGACCAAGAAAAACAATCTGTATTATCGATAAGGAATTCAATAAGCTTTTTCCTGAGTTCGGGGGTTAACCTCGTCCCTAGGTATACCTTTCGCTCGAGCAGGCACTCGATCAATATAACCTGTTCCAGCTCTTCGACCGTTGATTTGGTGGCGTCGAATTCTTCAGGAACAACAAAGGTTCGAGGGGTCAAAAAATCTTCATCTTCTTCTCTCTCTATTTCTTGATTCCCCGATCCAATCGAGGTTGGTGGCTGTGATTGCTATTTGGCTTCCTGTTTACCTTTGATGTTCGATCCTTTTGGTATTACCTCATCGACCGCGAACAGTTCCTTTGCAATATGCTATTCCCCGTACACTATTTTTACCCCGTACGAAGTCGGGAATTTCATCATTTGGTGGAGAGTCAAAGAGACTGCCCCCATGTTGTGAATCCAAGGCCTCTCGAGTAGGGCGTTGTACCTCATGTCACCCTCGATTACGTGAAACTTGGTATCTTTGATAGTTCCAGCCACGTTCACCGGTAGGATAATCTCTCATTTAGTTATTTCATTGGCCATATTGAAACGGTTCAATACCCGAGCAGCAGGCACTATTTGATCTTGTAGGCCGAGCCGCTCCACGACCCTCGATCGGATTTTCCAAGCTATCTGGATCCACTAAAATACGCTTAACTTGAACTTTATTCAATAAGATAGAAATTACCAGAGCGTCATTGTGAGGTTGAGAAATATCTTCCGCTTCCTCGTTGTTGAATGCTATTGTGCCTTTTGGCAGATAATCCTACGTCCGTTTTTCCCTAGTAATTGATATCTGAGCGCGTTTGAACATGGGCCCTTGTGGAATATCGACCCCTCCGACGATCATATGGATTACATGTTGCGGCTCCTCCTGTTCATTTTTCATGTTGGCGTCCCTTTCTATGAAATTATTCTTCGCTCGATCACTTAGGAACTCTCGAAGGTGGCTCTCATTGAATAAACGGTCATGTGACCATGCGTGCCATGATATTTACACATCGAATTGGGGTTTCTTTGGGAAAGATCAGTGTGTATGGGCCTGGGCCATCTATTATCTTAGATTCTTCCAATTGCCGATACAATGCCTGATGCCTCGACACTAAAATTATATTCTGACAATCGAGGTGCCTCTGTGGGATTGGTGTACTTATCAAAACCACTTTTGCTCATAAGTCCCCGAGAATTCTGTCCTCAATCACTTCTTCGATCGTTCCGAGCGGAATTGCGTCCTAGGCCACTATTCCTGCAATCTGCGATGTACAGTTGATATCGATCTTTGTTCGACCGTGGCTCCCTTTTGATATCTCTCTAATTCTTAGCCGCTGACCTGTTTGGATGCACTGAACTAGAAAGAGCTCCTAATTGGTCACCCTCGACCCTGATCTTCGATTGCTACCTATTGTGTACATTGGCCCAAGTTACCGCCGGATATTCGATCAAATTTTGCTTCAGTTGACGTGATACTATCGAACTTCGTTCATTAAATCCATGAGTGAAATCTTGAACAGCCCAATCATCTATGACTGGTGGCAACTCCATGCGTTCCATTTGAAATCAGGATACGAACTCCCTCGACATTTCATTATCCCTCTGTCTTACTTTGAAAAGTTCTGATTTCCTTGTCATAACCTTTATGGCCCTAGCATGTGCCTTTAAGAAAGAGTCTGCTAACATGGAAAATGTGTCAATAGAATTTGGCGGTAGATTGTGGTACCAAATCATTGCCCCCTTCGACAGTGTATCTCCAAACTTCTTCAATAAAATAGATTCGATATCATCATCTTCCAAATTGTTACCTTTAATAGCGCATGTATAGGAGGTAACATGCTCGTTGGGATCGGTGGTCCCATTTTACTTAGGTATATCCAGCATGCAAAACGTTTTAGTAATGGGCTTCGGAGCTGCACTTGGGGGAAACAACTTCTGTACAAATTTTTTCGAATCCATCCCCTTCAAAATCGACGGTACCCCTGGTATTTGATTGACTTGGGAGTTGTATGTTTCCACTTTCTTATCATTAGCTTTGATTTTCTTTTCTCCTGACTCAATCCTTTTGGTGAGTTCCTCGAGCATTTTCATTATTGCAGGATCTGTCCCTGATTCATTATTATTCGACCTCTCTAGTACTGGCTCGACACGACGGGTGGCTTCTGGTTCGATCCCACTCAGGGTTCTATGTTGATTATGTAGTTGTGCAATAACGGCTTGTCAAGCCTGTATCATTTTGAATATTACTTGGAGACTAACTCCTCCATCCCCCCTGCCTTGTGCACCTTGGCCACCAGATCAGCCTTCTCTACGTACACTTCCTTCGAGGTCTGCGCCCAGATATACGTTTAAAGCAACGTGCGAACTAACGTCGACTTGGTTGGAAACCAGTGCTCCCCCGAGATCAGCTTGTGGCACCTCGACTCATGGAGAAATTACATTGTCGTTTTTCCCGTGAAATCCGAGGCCATTATCACTATGCGTGGGTGGGTTTTGTGAGTTTGACATGTTTTAACCTGAAAGCAAAGATACTTGACAAGAACAAGCGTAAAATAGTGTGCGTTATTAGAATCAGCACTGAACAACCACTATTATCCTTAGCCCCACGGTGGGCGCCAAACTATTTACCCTAAAATTAGGATAACAATTAAACTTAAATTGTGATTATAAGGATATGTGATTTCGTAGAATACCAATTGATAAAAAAGAAAATAAACAGATGAATTAGGCAATAAAATAAATCAAACCAATGTGTAAGTAAAGCCTCGACCTCTATTTAAGATAGTCTCGAGGTGGTATAGCAAGAACAACAAACAAATAATGAACTCTGATGAACAGTAAGGTGAAATAGGTAGCAAGAAAGTAATGAGTGTATATATTTTTCTTCGTGAGCAATCATCCTTACAAATGAATGGAATTCCTCTTTATATAATAGAGGAGTACTAATTAAGGTAGACTTCTAATTATAGTAGGAAATCATATTAACAGCTGATTAACTGCCATAGATTGATCCGTTTCGAGATTCATGCCACGATCCTCGACCAATCGCGGATATCTCTCTCTCTCGGTTATAAAGCTATGTCGATGTTACTCGGAGTCTGTCTCTTTCTAGACTCGATTGATGTCGACCTCGATCTGAAAAGAGGCTTCGATTTCAAAAGCGACGTCCTATCTCTTCGGCGTGACGTTCCTATCTCGACCAAATAGTAAAATCGGGCAGCCCCGATTTCTACCATATACACAACTCTATGCCACTATTATTTGCGATTCCCACTCTATTTATTAAAAAGAAAAGAAAAATTTGAGTATTCGATGCCCCATATTCTTGCTAAGTAGTAGATTTCTCCTACTAGACTATTAGTATCAGGTGTGGCACCTAGGAGCAGACCTAGCTTATAAGTTGTAATAGGCTTACGTAAACTCTGTAGCTTTTATATAAACTTGTATATGTATTAAAAGTTAATTAGGTAAATAGCTACACATATTTGATTATAATTAAATCTTGGTTTTTGTTTTATTAACTTGAGATGTTCGTAGCAATTGCATCATAAACTTAAAATTTTAGATCTGCTTCCAATGACGCCTAGCTTGGATATCCCCTTGATAAGGTTCACCTTTGTACTTGTAGAAATTGAATGAAAAAGACTTGAGAAAATTTACTGTATTGAATGAATTTTCTGTGTACAGTGCGTGTATCTATATACAGCTAAAAGGAATCTAAGAAATAACCACATGTACATGTGTCACTATCCTATTGTGTATCTGTAACTAATATAAGAAGATAAATACAAAGAATAAAGAATTAAATATAACAGTTGTACAATATGTTTCTTCTAGAACCTTCAGTCTTCAGTGTTGAATAGGGCCCAATTGTGTAGAGGTAAGAAGGCTCAACTATAGAGAACCAATCCATAAGTGAAAATCAGCCCGTTAAGTCATTCAATCAATTGAAACGGGTTTGAGCCTATCTACTGTGAGACGATCATCATGTACATGTGTCATTATCTCCCTCTTATTAACACATTGAATAAAAGAGTTTTGTTCTTCATTATCTTCAGACCAAACCTCAACCTTAAACTAGCTGACCAAACTTAGCCGTCTTTAGGGTTCAAGTGCATACGTCAGTCTTCCACCGGAAACACCATTTTTCTGTCCAAGAACACCCAACTTGCCCAACAAATTTCGATTATGAGGCCCATTGAGAGATTTTGTGAAGAGATCTGCTAGCAGAGAGGAAGATTGGAGAAAAGAAAGAGAAATCAGGCTAGCGAGGAATTGTTGCCGCACAAAATGGTAGTCAAGCTTCACGTGTCTTGTTCATTCATGAGATACTGGGTTTATGGTGATATGGATGGTTGTTTAACTATCAGAGTGAAGGGGTACTGGAAGTGAAAGTGGAATGGATAGATCTTCAAATAAACGTACTAACCAAGTAAGCTCGTTACCGACCAGTCTCATTGATCGATATTCTGCCTCGGCAGAACTGAGAGAAATCGAAGTCTGCTTCTTCGATTTCCAAGATATTGGAGAAGAACCAAGAGATATAGTAGCCACTGACTAAACAACGAGAATCAGGTCAAGATCCCCAGTCAGAGTCATAGAAAGCCAAGAGTTTAAAAGAGGAAGAAGCACTCATGAACAACCCTAGCCCAGGATCTTTCAACAAATAACGAAGAACGCGAAGAGCTGCATCAAGATGGGGTTTTCTGGAATCCTTCATATACTGGCTCAAGTGCTGCACAGTGAAGGAAAGGTCTGGCCGGGTATTTGTTAGATAATGAGCTTGCCAAGAAGGTTCCTGTAAAGGGTTTGATCAGAAAGAGGAGCACCAGTCTTTTCATGCAAATTTATAGTTGGATCCAGAGGTAAAGCAACATAGATTGAGATGCAGTGAGTCAAATTCACTCAATAGATCCAAGTTGAACTTCCGCTGAGAAAGAATCAGCCCCAGTGGTTCACGAACAACCTCCATCCTTAAGAAAAAATGTAAGCTTCCAAGATCTTTTATTCGAAACTCTTGATTTAGAAAGTCCTTTAATGCATTCAACGCATCAGCATTATTTCTTATTAATATTATGTCGTCTACATCGACTGACATAATAGAGAGAAGAATCTGATTTTTTGAAAAATAGAGAGTGATCATTTAAAGAGTTAGTGAATCCCTTGAAGTTTAGGGCAGTAGTGAGCTTAGCATTCCACTATCGAGATGCTTGACGAAGTCTATAAAGGGACTTTTTTAGTAGACAAACTTGTGTAGGTGAGGGAGGAGTAATTCCTGGAGGAAATTTCAAATAAATCTACTCGTTTAAATCACCATGCAAAAATTCATTATTTACATATAATTGAAAGATGCCCTATCCTTTTTAACTGTTGAAGCCAAAATACACCTGATTGTGGTCATCTTAACCACAAGTGAAAATGTTTCATTAAAATCAATACATTCCCTTTGAATGTCCCCTCGGATGACTAGTCTGGCTTTCAATCTTTCAACACTCTCATCTGAGTGTTGTTTGACCTTGTAAACCCATTTATTGGGTAATGACTTCCTTCCTTGGGGTAAATCAACCACCTCCCAAGTCTTATTAAGTTCAAGGGCCTCAATCTCCTTGGCCATGGCCTCTTGCCAACCTGGATGATGAGCTGCCTGCACATAGCTACTAGGTTAAAAAAAAAAGACAACGAGTTAAGCTATGTTGATTAGAAGTGGAAAAACCGTTGAAAAGGGGAATTAGGGGTAACTGGAGTGAGAAAACAGGCAGAGCTCACATCTATAAGTTGTTGTAATGACACGACCGGACGTTTCATGAGATTAGCCTCGTTTCCCCTATTTCAGCTTTGTCACATGTTAATTAATCAAATTATGACGTGTTGGATCGGTCGGTTCGGGTTCATAGTGGTCGTGGTGAGTATTGACACTTAGTCTCTTGAATTGTCTTAGTGGGAAAAGTCAACTGGGAGTTGACTTATTGGTAAACGACCTCGGAATGTGGAGTTTTTTTTTATCTCGATAGCTTCGTTAGGTGATTTGGGACTTAGGAGTGTGTTCAGAATGTGAATTTGAGGTCCGGAGTAGATTTAGGCTTGAATTGGCGAAATTGAGTTTTTGGCGATTTTCGGTCGGCAATGATAAATAGGCTATCAGGATCGCAATGGAATTTTGGAAGTTGGAACAAGTTTGTAGGGTCATTTTAGATGTGTTTGCAAATTTTCAGGATAATCGGACATGTTTTGGTTAGTTTCGGTATCGTAGATGATTTTCGGAAGTTTTAGGATTCTTAGGCTTGAATCATGAGTTGAATTAGTGTTTCGATGTTATTTTGGTTGTTACGAGGGTTCGACTAAGTCCGGGTGATCATTTATGACTTGTTGGTACTTTTGGTTGGGGCCCCAATGGGCTCGGGTTTATTTCGGATAGCCTACGGGGAGTTGAAGTTGGAGCAATGCAGCATAAATTATTGTCCTTCTGGTGTGGGCGCACCTGCGGAAGGGAAGCACCAGGTGCGATGGCCGCAGGTGCGAATTCTTGGTAGGCTGGAGGAGATCCGCAGGTGCGAGTTTTGGGTCCTTTACGTAAAATGCGCAGGTGCGCACCTGGGACCGCATGTGCGAGAAAAGGGCCGCAGGTGCGGAAATCCCTGGGCAGAACATATAAATAGGACCCTTAGCGGATTTAGGTCATTTTTCCTTTATTGTTGCACGGGTTTTGAAGATTTTGGAGGGTTTTTGAAGAGGGAAATCGAGATTTCTTAGTGGAGGTAAGGATTTCGGACTTAAAAATCGTTTATGTGTGATTTATGGACTGATTAGGATTCTTGTGGTGTAAATTTTATCGGATTTTGAGAGATGGGCCCAGGGGTCGGGTTTGGCCAATTTCGGGATGTTTTGGTAATTTTGATAGTTTTCGAATGGGCTTCGTCCCTTGGCATATGAATCTGATTATTGGTCGATTTGGAGCACCCGGAGGCCAAGTCTAGAGGCAAAGGCACTGCGGGCTAGGACTTTAGTCAGTTTTGAGGTAAGTAACGTTTCCAAACTTGGTTCTGAGGGTTTGAAACCTGAACTATATGATATTTTACTATGATTGAGGTGACGCACATGCCAAGTGACGGGCGTGCATGCGTGCATCGAGTAAATTGTGTCCTGGCTCATACCATGGCATAATCTAGTTTCTATTACGGATTGATATCCGCACTTCTATTATGTGGTAAATGTGAACATGTTAGGAATCATGTTAAGTATAAATGCTAAGGCTTTATGCCGAAATGATGAGACCCGAGTGGTCGTATATTACTGTCTCATTTTGTGATAATTTGATTTCATATACTCAGTCCTTTTGTAGCATATCATTTCATGTCTCAGTCTCAGAAATTGTTAATTATATGCATATTTATCATTGTTTTGGGATGATTTATATATCTGTGAGCCATATGAGTGAGACTGGAGAGTAATGACTGAGTGAGGTCGAGAGCCTGTTGTTGAGACATTTATGAGATCGGACTGCACACCGCAACGATACTTTAATCATGCCTTCGTTGGCATGATATGGTGCTTGGGACAATAGGGCCCCTCCGGAGTCTTTACACCCCCAGTGAGCGCATTGATATTGAGGGATGGATCTTCCCTGGACATGGACTTTGTCCGAAGTTGATGATATGTGAGGGATGGATCGTCCCTACACATGGAGCTTGTTCGAGCGTTGTATTCCGGAGATGGATCTTCTCCGTTGGGCTGGATTGGCCTTTTTCTCAGTACCGAGTGACTACGGTCACCGATGATTATGTACATTCTGGGATGGACCTTCCTGGGCCTGAGAGCCATATACGGTACTGAGTGGAATGTTGTGTGAGGGTTGTGCGCACTATGTGCATTTTCCACATTGGTTTCATACATTGTTATGATGGCATGTAGAGTATACTGGCATACTTGGCATATTTGCTCATTCTGATAAATTGTTACCATGTCTAATTTCTGTACACTGGCTATTGTAAATTCTGAGGTTTAGTCTGTCACTACATCTCAACCCATAGTTTGGGTTCGTTACTTCTGAGTTTCTGTACTCACGTTACCCCATGCACTTTGTGTGCAGATCCAGGTTCATCGAGGTCCGGTAGAAGCGGTTGATTGATCGACAGAGTTCCCAGGAGTCTTCGAGGTAGTAGCTGGCAATCGCAGCCTCGATTTCTCCTTCTTTATCAACCTGTTGCACTTTCATTTCGACAGACTATGTTGTCTATTTCTCTATTTTGGTACTTTTATGTATTAGTAGCTCGTGACTGAGTGACACTAGATCTGGGGTTGGTTTTGGAATTATGCTTTAATCTTTCAAATGGATTATTATCAGTGTCTTGCTTCTACATTTATAATTTTATAAAAACTAAATTTGGACTAAATGAAAGGTGTGGCTTGCCTAGTACCACGACATGCGCCATCACGACTAAGTATTTTGGGGTCGTGACAAGTTGGTATCAGAGCTCTCGGTTAACTAGGGCTCACCAGTCATGAGCAGGTTTAGTAGAGTCTTGCGGATCCTGTGGACCCCCTTACTGCTCAGGATCAGGTCCCTGCCGTTGAGATTCTAGCGGGACAGGCTCAGGCACTGACAATGCCACTGTTATTCCGGGTCTTCAGGAGACCCTTGCTCAGATGTTGACGGTGTGCACCAGTCTTGCACAGGTCGTCGCTATGTCTACTAATTCTCAGGCTGGGGGACGCACTCAAACTCCAGTTGCCCGGACACCTGAGCAGGTTATTCAGGGGCTTCAGATACCTGGGGCAGCTCCAGCCCAGCCGGTTGCCCTAGCCCAGGATTATGTGATCCCAGCTTTGGCAGATGATGAGCAACGCAGGTTGGAGAGGTTTAGTATACTTCAGCCTTCGATTTTCAGCGGTACTGAGGGCGAGGATGCCCAGGGCTTCTTAGACAAGTGTTAGAGGATTCTTCGCACAGTAGGGATATTGGAGGCCAGTGGGGTCCCTTTTACTACCTTCCAGTTCTCAAGAGCTGCACTTGCTTGGTGGAAGGCCTATGAGAGGCGTAGACCTGTTGATGCAGCGCCCCTTACCTGGCATCAGTTCTCCATTCTCTTCTTGGAGAAGTATGTACCGCAGTCCCACAGGGAGGAGTTGCGCAGGGAGTTCGAGCAGTTGCATCAGGCGGACATGACCGTGACGAAGTATGAAATGAGGTTCTTCAGGCTAGCCTGTCATGCTATTTGGCTAGTTCCCACATATAGGGAGAGGATCAGGAGGTTCGTTGATGGCCTCACTTATCAGCTTCAGATTTTGTCTGACCAGGATAGGGTATCTAGAGCTTCCTTTGAGGAGGTAGTGGACATAGCCAGAGAGATTGAGTCAGTTCGCCACCAGGAGCGAGTGGAAAGGGAGGCCAAGAGGCCTCGAGGATCAGATAGTTATGGTGGTGTTCATTTAGGAGGTCAGTCGCAGCACAATAGAGGCTGTTCATTTAGGCCTCCTCAGCTAGTCTGCCTAGCTTACAGTGGTGCTTTATCGGGGAATGGTCCCCGCAGCTCTCATCCGGTCCTTTCATCATTTAGTGCTTTTCTAGCCCAGAGTTCATCTTAGTCACCATCAGTTCGGGATTCCTCGGCACATGGCTCTTCTGGTTCTAGGGTTTCCCTTCAGTCCCCACCGTCATTTGCTGAGAGGGGTTGCTTTAAGTGTGGTGATCCGGGTCATATCAAGAGGTATTGTCCCCGTCTTTCGGGTAGTTCATTCCCACAGAGGAGCCAGCTTACAACTCCAGCACCAGTTACTACACCACCCGCCCAGGCATCTAGGGGCGGGGATCAGTCAGCTAGAGGCCGCCCTAGAGGGGGAGGTTGATCAGGTGGAGGTCAGGCTCGCCTCTATGCACTCCCAGCCAGACCAGATGCTATGGCCTTAGATGTAGTGATTACAGGTATCGTGCCAATATGTCACCGAGATGTTTCGGTCTTATTTGATCCTGGTTCCAAGTATTCTTATGTTTCATCATAATTTTCCCATTTTTTGGATATGTCCCATTAGTCCTTAGTTACATCCGTTCATGTGTCGACTCCGGTGGACGATACTTTTGTTGTGGATCGTGTGTACCGGTCTTGTGTGATATCTATTGGGGGTCTGGAGGCTGGAGTGGATCTGTTCTTACTTAGCATGGTTAACTTTGACGTGATATTGGGCATTGACTGGTTATCTCCGTGTCATGTTGTTCTTGATTGACACGCTAAGACCGTGACCTTAGCAATGCCAGGGTTTCCGAGAGTTGAGTGGAGAGGTTCTGTTGAGTATGTGCCTAGTAGGGTGATTTCTTACCTGAAGGCCCAGCGTAATGGTGGAGAAAGGGTGTTTGTCATATTTGGCTTTTGTGAGGGATGTCAATGTTGAGACTCCCACTATTGATTCTGTTCCTGTGGTCCGTGATTTTTCGAACGTGTTTCCTACTGACCTGCCAGGCATGCCACCTGACAGGGACATTGACTTTGGTATTGATTTGGTGCCGGGCACTCAGCCTATCTCTATTCTATTGTATCGTATGGCACCCACAGAGTTAAAGGAATTGAAAGAGCAGCTTCAGGAACTCCTAGATAAGGGGTTCATTCGGCCTAGTGTGTCACCTTGGGGTGCACCAGTGTTGTTTGTAACGAAGAAAGATGGTTCCATGAGGATGTGTATTGACTACAAGCAGTTGAACAAGGTTACAGTCAAGAATAAGTATCCTTTGCCTCGTATTGATGATTTGTTTGACCAGCTTCAGGGAGCTAGAGTGTTCTCTAAGATTGATTTGAGATCCAGGTATCATCAGCCGAAGATTCGGGATTCAAACATTCCCAAGATAGCTTTTAGGACTCGTTATGGCCATTATGAGTTTATGGTGATGGCTATTGGGCCGACCAATGCCCCAACAACGTTCATGAATTTAATGAACAACGTGTTTCAACCGTACCTGGATTCATTTGTTATTGTTTTCATTGATGACATCCTGGTATATTCTCGTAGCCAGGAGGAGCACACTCACCATTTGAGAGTGGTATTGCATAGATTGAGGGAGGAGAAGCTTTATGCAAAGTTCTCCAAGTGTGAGTTTTGGCTTGGATCGGTAGCTTTCGTGGGACACGTGGTGTCCAACGAGGGTATTCAGGTTGATCCGAAGAAGATAGAGGCAGTGCAGAGTTGGCCCAGACTGTCCTTAGCTACAAAGATTAGGAGCTTCCTTGATTTGGCAGGATATTACCGTTGCTTTGTAGAGGGGTTTTCTTCTATTGCTTCTCCCTTGACCAAATTGACCCAGAAGGGTGCTCCATTCAGGTGGTCGGACGAGTGTGAGGAGAGCTTTTAGAAGCTCAAGACTGCATTGACCTCTACTCCAGTATTAGTATTGCCATCAGCTTCAGGTTCTTATACAGTATATTGTGATGCCTCAAGGATAGGCATTGGTTGTGCTTTGATGCAGGAGGGTAGGGTGATTTCTCATGCCTCGCGCCAGTTGAAGACTCACGAGAAGAATTATCCCATTCATGATCTCGAGCTAGCATCCATTGTTCACGCCTTGAAGATTTGGCGTCATTATTTGTATGGGGTACATTGTGAGGTTTTCACTGATCACCGTAGACTACAGCATCTGTTTAAGCAGAAGGATCTGAATTTGCGTCAGAGGAGATGGTTGGAGATTCTCAAGGACTATGATATCACTATTCTATACCATACGGGGAAGGCTAATGTGGTGGCCGATGCCTTGAGTCACAGAGCAGAGAGTTTGGGGAGTTTAGCATATCTTCCAGCCGCAGAGAGACCATTAGCACTTGATGTTCAGGCTTTAGCAAGTCAGTTTGTAAGATTGGACTTATTAGAGCCACACCGGGTGTTGGCTAGTGTAGCTTCCAGGTCTTCTCTTTATGACTGGATCAGAGGGCGCCAGTATGATGACCCACACTTGCTCGTTCTTCAGAACAGGGTCCGGCGAGGTGATGCCAGGGATGTAATGATTGGTGATGATGGGGTGATGATGATATAGGGTCGGATTTGTGTGCCCAATATGGACGGACTTTGAGAGTTAATTCTAGCAGAGGCCCATAGCTCGCGGTATTCCATCCATCCGGGTGCCGCGAAGATGAATCATAATCTGAGACAACATTATTAGTGGAGGCGGATAAAGAAAGATATTGCAGAGTTTGTAGCTTGGTGTCTCAACTGTCAGCAGGTCAAGTATGAGCACCAGAGACCAGGTGGATTGCACCAGAGGTTAGATATTCCATAGTGGAAGTGGGAGCAGATCACCATGGACTTTATAGTTGGGCTCCCAAGGACCTCGAGGAGGTTCGATGCATATAGGTTATTGTGGATCGGTTGACCAAGTTCGTGCACTTCATTCCAGTTAGTACTACATATTCATCGGAGCGGTTAGCTGAGATTTATATCCGGGAGATTGTCCGGTTGCATAGTGTCCCAAATTCTATCATTTCTGACAGAGGTACTCAGTTCACTTATTAGGTTTGGAGGGCCGTGCAGAGAAAGTTGGGTACTCAGGTCGATTTGAGCACATCATTTCATCCTCAGACAGACGGGCAGTCAGAGCGTACTTTTCAGATTCTGGAGGACATGTTGTGTGCCTGTGTCATTGATTTTAGGGGTTCATGGGGCCAGTTTCTGCCACTCGTGGAGTTTGCTAATAATAATAGTTATCAGTCGAGTATCCAAATGGCTCCGTGTGACGCTTTAGATAGGAGGAGGTGTAGATTTCCGATTGGTTGGTTCGAGTCGGGTAAGGCCAGGCTATTAGGCACAGATTTGGTTCGGGATGCGTTGGATAAGGTGAAGTTGATTCAGGAGCGACTTCCCACGGCGCAGTCGAGGAATAAGAGTTATGCAGACCGGAAGGTCCGGGATGTGTCCTTTATGGTTGGGGAGAAGGTTCTGCTGAAGGTGTCACCCATGAAGGCTGTCATGCGATTCGGGAAGAGGGTCAAGTTGAGTCCTCGGTTCATTGGGCCTTTTGAGGTGCTTTAGAGAGTTGGAGAGGTGGCTTATAGAATTTCTTTGCCACCCAGCTTATCGAGTGTTCATCCGGTGTTTCTTGTTTCGATGCTCCGGAAGTATGTTTGGTGACCCATCTCATGTTTTGGACTTCATCACGGTTCATCTTGAGGGTGATATGTCATACCAGGTAGAGCCAGTGGCTATTCTGGGTCGACAGGTCAGAAGATTGAGGTCTAAGGATATAGCTTCAGTAAAGGTGCAGTGGAGAGGACAGCCGGTGGAGGAGGCCACCTAGGAGACCGAGTGGGAGATGCAGAGCCAATATCCTCACTTATTTGATACTCCAAGTATGTTTCTAGACACGTTCGAGGATGAACGTTTGGTTAAGAGGGGGAGAATGTAATGACCTGGCCGGTCATTTCGTGAGATTAGCCCCGTTTCCCCTGTTTCAACTTTGTCACATGTTAATTAATCCAATTATGATGTGTTGAGTCGGTCGGTTCGGGTTCAGAGTGGTCGTGGTGAGTATTGAGACACTTGAATTGGCTTAATAGTGGGAAAAGTTAACTGGGAGTTGACTTATTGGTAAACGGCCTCGGAATGTGGAATTTTTTAGCTTGGATAGCTTCGTTAGGTGATTTGGGACTTAGGAGTGTGTTCGGAATGTGAAATTGAGGCCCGGAGTAGATTTAGGCTTGAATTGGCGAAATTGAGTTTTTGGCGATTTTTGGTCGGCAGTGGAAAATAGGCTATCGGGTCGGAATGTAATTCCGGAAGTTGGAACAGGTTCGTAGGGTCATGTTGGATGTGTGTGCAAATTTTCAGGATAATCAGACGTGTTTTGGTTAGTTTCAGCATCGTAGATAATTTTGGAAGTTTTAGGATTCTTAGGCTTGAATCATGAGTTGAATTAGTGTTTCGATGTTATTTTGGGTGTTCCGAGGGCTCTCCTAATTCCGGGTGATCATTTATGACTTGTTGGTACTTTTTGTTGGGGCCCCGATGGGCTCAGGTTGATTTCGGATAGCCTCGGGGAGTTGAAGTTGGAGAAATGCAGCAGAAAGTGTTGTCCTTCTGGTGTGGCCGCACCTGCAGAAGGGAATCCACGGGTGCGATGGCCGGAGGTGTGGACAAGGGGCGCAGGTGTGAATTCTTGGTAGGCTGGAGGAGATCCGCAGGTGCGAGGTTTTTACCGCACCTGCGAAGCCGCAGGTGCGATTTTGGTCCCTTTAGTAAAACGTGCAGGTGCGCACCTGGGACTGTAGGTGCGGGTCCGTAGGTGCGAGAAAAGGGTCGCACGTGCGGAAATCCATGGGCATAACATATAAATAGGACCCTTAGCGGATTTTGGTCGTTTTTCCTCCATTGTTGCACGAGTTTGAAGCTTTTGGAGGGTTTTTGAAGAGGGAAATCGAGGGTTCTTCATGGAGGTAAGGCTTTTGGACTTAAAACTCATTTATGTGTGATTTATGGACTGATAAGTGGTGAAATTTATGGGAAATTAGTACAAAAATTGGGTAATTAGGGGCTTGTAATTAGAGACTTCAAATTTTGGATTTGAGGGGTCATTTGAAGTCTGATTTTGATGTTCTTTGTATGTATAGACTCATGGGAGGATGACGATTCTTGTGGTGTAAATTTTATCAGATTCCGAGACGTTTACCCGGGGGTCGGGTTTGGCCAATTTCGGGATTTTTGGGTAACTTTGAAATTTTTTGAATGAGCTTCGTCCTTTGGCATATAATAATGATATGAATCAGCTTTTTGGTAGATTTGGAGCACTTGGAGGCTGAGTCTAGAGGCAAAGGCACTATGGGCTAGGACTTTAGTCGGTTTTGCGGTAAGTAACGTTTCCAAACTTGGTTCTGAGGGTTCGAAACCCCGAACTATATGATATTTTACTATGATTGAGGTGACGCACATGCCAAGTGACGGGCGTGCAGGCGCGCAGCGAGTAATTTGTGGCCTCGCTCATCCCATGGCACAGTCGAGTAGCTATTTTGGATTGATATCCGCACTTCTATTATGTGGTAAATGTGAAAATGTTAGGAATCATGTTAAGTATAAATGCTAAGGCTTCACGCCGAAATGCTGAGACCCGAGTGGTCGTATATTACTGTCTCATTTTGTGATCATTTGATTTCATATACTCAGTCCTGTTGTAGCATATCATTTCACGCCTCAGTCTAAAAAATTGTTAATTATATGCATATTTATCATTGTTTTGGGCTGATTTATACATCTGTGAGCCATATGAGTGAGGCCGAGAGCCTATTGTTGAGACAGTTATGAGATCGGACTGCACACCGCAACGATACTTTAATCATGCCTTCGTTGGCTTGATATGGCGCTTGGGCCAATAGGGCCCCTCCGGAGTCTTTACACCCCCAGTGAGCGCATTGATATTAAGGGATGGATCTTCCCTAGACATGGACTTTGTCCGAAGTTGATGGTATGTGAGGGATGGATCGTCCCTGGACATGGATCTTGTCCGAGCGTTGTATTATGGAGATGGATCTTCTCCGTGGGGCTGGATTGGCCTTTTCCTCAGTACCGATTGACTACGGTCACCGATGATTATGTACATTCCGAGATGGACCTTCCCTGGGCCTAAGAGCCATGTACGGTACTGAGTGGACTGCTGTGTGAGGGTTGTGCGCACTATGTGCATTTTCCACATTGGTTTCATGCATTGTTATGATGGCATGTAGAGTGTACTAGCATACTTGGCATATTTGTCCATTTCTGATAAACTGTTAGCATGTCTAATTTATGTACACTGTCTCAGCCCATAGTTTGGGTTCGTTACTTCTGAGTTGGTGTACTCACGTTACCCCCTTCACCTTGTGTGCAGATCCAGGTTTATCGAGGCCCGGTAGCAGTGATTGATTGATCGACAGAGTTCCCAGGAGTCTTCGAGGTAGAAGCTGGCGATCGCAACCTTGATTGCTCCTTCTTTATCTACCTTTTGCACTTTCATTTCAACATACTATGTTGTCTATTTCTCTATTTTGGTACTTTTATGTATTAGTAGCTCGTGACTGAGTGACACTAGATCTGGGGTTGGTTTTGGAATTGTGCTTTAATGTTGTGTTAAACTTTCAAATGGATTATTATCAGTGTCTTGCTTCTAAATTTATAATTTTCTGAAAAACAAATTTGGACTAAATGAAAGGTGTGGCTTTCCTGGTTCCACGACAGGCGCCATCATGACTAAGTATTTTGGGGTCGTGACAGTTGTAGAGCATTACAAATGTAGTCTTTCAAATAGAAATGTCTTTTGTGAGTTCTAATGGACCTCCTATGGAAATCATTGATCATAAGTTCTGTTGTTGGTGAGGAGAAGATAGGAAGATGACTGTCTGGTTGGGATAATTAGCCTGAAGATCTGCTAGAGGAATCTGCAAAGGGTGTGAGCTTGGATGGTGTACGAGTCCTTGGTTCAGGTGCTTGGGGTGTGATAACTAATAGATCTGAGACAGAATTGTTATCTGGGACAAATGTATTTCCCTTAGGCTGGGTAGAAAATGGTAGAAAAGAAGTATCAGAAATAGGAGATTTAACAGATTCAAAAGGAAAGAATTCTTCATGAAACACCAACCTGTGAAATAAATAAGAGTCTTAAGATTAAGAACCTTATATCACATCTTTCCACGTGGATACCCAAGAAACACACAAGGTACGACTCTTGATTCAAAATTGGCTCTATGACTTGAGAGAGTAGATACAAAGCATAAGCATCCAAAACATTTAAGATAAGAGTAGTTTGGTTTGGATTTGAACATAATCTCATAAGGGGTTTTTAAATTCAAAACTTTAGAAGGAAATCTGTTAATCAAATGAGTAGTTGTTAAAAGGCAGTCCCCCCCAATATGAGATAGGCAAGTGAGATTGAAATAATAAGGCTCTTGAAGTTTCAAAAAGATGTTTGTGCTCTCCCTCCACAAATCCATTTTGTTGTGGATT
This sequence comes from Nicotiana undulata, assembly GCA_005239495.1. NCBI lineage: Eukaryota > Viridiplantae > Streptophyta > Magnoliopsida > Solanales > Solanaceae > Nicotiana > Nicotiana undulata. The sequence goes on from ML252333.1 coordinate 53,462, forward strand.
AGAAACACAAGTGGTTTGATGTATTATTCCTTCGGCAAGTAAGAAGTCAACTTGTAATTTCCCACTCCCAAGCTCAAAGGTTTGTCTGATCTAATTATTTTGACCTTGGTGTGAAACTGTCTTTCTACCATGGCTAGAAATGATTTCAAAATAGTGAAAGCATTGATTTGATACTTAACAGATAAGTCCATGTACCTCTAGTAAAATCATCAACAATTGTAAGAAAATATTTGAAACCATCATATGTACAGATAACACAAGGAGTAGAAAACCTAGAACACGAGTGAACAATTAAATAGGAAATATTCTTCATATGACTTAAAGGCATATGGAATAATCTATAATGCCACAACTTTTCTTTAGCATTAAGATCAGAAAAAGTAAAACAAAAATTGGAAATAGCACTAGGCTTTGATTTCTTGCTAGAACCTAAACTACTGATAGATTTAGAAAAACTCCTGAAAACTTCTGTAGGTTGCCTTCAGTGAAGGAAGTAGATCCTTCATTCTCTTTACCAATCTCCATAGGGCTCTTCGGTGAAGGGACCTGCAGCATAAAACAAGAAAAAGGAGTGAAAATGATGTATTTCGTTAGCTGTCTGCAAAGCTTATGTACAGACAGGAGATTAAACCAGAAAGAAGGTATATATACCACATTCTGCAATGCCAAATTAGGTAGAAGATTAACTGAACCAAAATGAGTGACTCTAACTTTACAAGAATTAGGGAGATTAACCATTAATGGTTTGGGCAAGATTTTGAAATCTGAAAAGAAGCTTTTATAGAAAGTCATATACAGTGGCTCAACTATATATTATCCATGACTCATTATTTATATTCATGAAACAGGCATATGAAATGAAACATTTGGAGATACCAGCACAATTCACACTGGCAGAGGTATCAGATGTCCCCAGAACTTGCTGATTCATGTTTACTTGCTGCAGTAACTGAAGCAGCTGTGTGACATTCTCCTGAGTAAGTGCCTTTATGTCTGAAATATTCTCTGCTCCTTTTCCACCCTCTTCTGTCATAGTGATGGCATTGTTTGCCTGTAAAACTCCTTGATTCCTTCTCTGTTTAGTAAACTTAAAATCTGTTGGAAAACTATGAATCCTGTAGCATTTTTCAATGCTATGTCCAGGTTTCTTACAATAGGCACAAATGCTAGTATTCTTCCTTGCATTAAAAACTGCTTTCTGTGCTTTATAATCATTGAGTCTTTTTCCCCATGTTCCCTGATTAACAGCAATGAAGGATGTTGTCTCTCCTGGATAAATAAGTGTAGCATGTATCTCTCTCTGTTTTTCATCCTGGATAACAAGAGAATAAGCATGTCCAATAGAGGGTAAGGGAGATGACAACATGATGTTTCTTCTGACCCCAAAGAAAGTGTCATTTAGTCCTATTAAGAACTGTAACAATCTCTCATCCTGAAGAGCCTTTAAACTCTTAGCCTTAGAACCACATTCACAATCACAATACAAGAAGAAAAATTGTTTATAGCATCTCCCTCATCCTGTAGACTCTTTATCTTAGTGAAATAACTTGATACACTGGAATTACCTTGAGTTACAACACTTAATTCCTTTTGTAGCTGGAACAACTTGACACCATTTGTCTGACCAAATCTGTCCTCTTGGTCCCTCCACATGTCCTTTGCACTTTGGGAATAGAGGAAACTTTCAACTATTTCCATGGAGAGGGAGTTGATCAACCAAGAGAGAACCATGCCATTACATCGAGCCCATGCTCTTTGGAGTCAGAATCAGCCTCAGGAACAACTAAGGATCCATCAGTGAAGCCTAACTTTTTTTTTGCTGAGAGAGCAATCACCACTGGCCTTCTCTATCCTCCGTAAGCTCTTCCATCAAAGACTGAGGAGACGAGATTTATCCCTGGGTAACTAGAGGGATGGAGATAGTAAGGGTGTGTTGAATGCACTATGCCAGCTCCAATAGACGCTACAGCTGTAGCAGTTGTAGGAAGAACGTGAGTAGCCATAGTCGAGTGATTTGAAAAAAACGAATGAGTTTGAGGATATTAAACATGCTCTGATACCATGTAGAAATTGAATGAAATATACTTGAGAAAATTTTATATATTGAATGAATTTTCATTGTACAGTGTGTGTGTCTATATACAGCTTAAAAGAAACTAAGAAATAACCACAGTACAAGTGTCACTATCCCATTTTTGTACATGTAACTAACATAAGAAGATAAATACAAAGAATAAAGAATTAAATATAACAGTTATACAATATTCTTCTTCTAGAACCTTCAGTCTTCAATGTTGAGTAGGGCCCAATTATATAGAGATAAGAAGACCCAATTATAGAGAACCAATCCGTAAGTGAAAATCAACTTATTAAGTCATTCAATCAATTGAAACAAGTTTGAGCCTCTCTACTGTGAGTGGTTCATCATGTAGACGTGCCATTATCTCCCTTTTATTCACATATTGAATAAAAGAGTTTGGTTCTTCATTATCTTCATACCAAACCTCAACCTTAAACTAGCCGACCAAACTTAGCCACTGATATTTTAGACGTCAATACCACACAAGAATATATGTTAAATGTGTTGTACCCAATTGTTCGAGTGCTGTCTCACAAGAAGAACCTGGTTCTTCTTTGTGTTCCAACTTCTACTGGTGCGGAATAATAAAAGCAGTAAAGTAAAAACACAGAGATTTTTACGTGGAAAACATCTGGCTCAAAAGGTGAAAAAACCACGACCTACTCTTCAGTAGGATTTGCTCAAACTCTTCACTAAAAACTCTGAGCCAAACGGACTTACAAAATAAACTCTTTTGTAATCCTAGGACTAACTCTAATCCCTTTGTATCAACTAGCCTCTAGCTAATTTCTACAAGCTTCAAGTTAACTCTAACTTGAACAATGTGTACCTATTACAATTTCTTCTAAGAAAGCTGATAAGATACAATATTGAAACCCCTACTACAATCAACTAGACTCAATACATAAACGATGAAACTGGTTCTTCTAGCTGATCTGTAGCCTTTGTATCGCACAATAAATTTGCTTGCAAAATAACTCTGGGAATTTTGCTTTCAGATCTTGATTCACTTCAATACTTGTGCGTAAAAAATTCCAGCAGAAATACTTTGAGTATTTATAGAGTCAGTAGTTGAGTTTGTCGATCAATTCTAGTTCAACTCTTCCTGGGATAAAGAATTCGAATTAAACTCAACCTCCTTCCTTTGTTACTTTCCTTGCTGAATTCAACTTTTATTGTCTCATCAGTTTGCACCCTTTTCGCATTAGGAGACAATCTCTTGGTTCATTGATAAGCCACAATAAAAAATATCTCCTATGCATATACGGTTCATGTGCCAGCTATTCAGTTCAAGAATGCGTGCTCTGATGGACCTGGTTCAACTGGTAAGACATTTGTCAATCTTCAAAACTATGTAGTGACTTGAGTCAACAAATTCTCCCTTTTTGATGATGACAAACTAAATCATATAGAAACCAGGTTCATTAGGTTATAAATATCACTTTGAAAAAGTTTAGCACATATCTTCCCCTTTTTGGCATCATTGAAAAGCTTGCAAAATGATACACTTACCATATTTATTAATTATTACTCATGGCCATTGAGGCAACTGCAGGTGCGAAGCATGATTAATCAACACAAGAAGCCAATAAATGTAAGCAAAATAAGAAATTGAGACAAGTCAATAACTAGAAGCAAAATTCATTGATTAGTAACGATTATCAACCACCATACAGCAAAACAAAAACAAACCAACCATGAGCAAAAAATAGAGAAAAAATAGAAACAAGTCTAAAAAGACAGAAACACGTCCCGAACTGGGCACTTGAATGGTTATGGGAAAGTTCTGGATAACCTAAGGATGGGAAGGTGCAGAGGAGGTTGTGGTCTTGGATTGTAGGAGAGAAAGCATCTGCTTAAGAACACCCTCATTATTTTCTTTCTCCTTTGCTAATTCAGCCCTGAGAGCATCCCGCTCAGCTTCAACCTCAATCACACGAGACGTCAACCGAAGGATCTCCATATCCTTGATCTCGCTTTCCTGCACCAGAGTTCTAACTTTACTGTTGACTGGTTGCTTCCTAGATGAACCAGGTTCATCCACACGAACATTGACATTGTAGTCACATGTCAGCAAAGTTTCCTTCCCAAAATAATCTTTGGCAGTAGCCATCTCAGCCTTCTTAACTGGAACCCCAAAATGTGCAAGCGCTGCTGTCAGAAGGAAGCCATATGGAATTGCGTGTGATTTGGTTCCATTCACAACTATGTCCAAGAGTTGGATGATGAAAGCAGGCCAATTGATTTGCTTTCCCATGTACAAGCATTCCATCAAGGTCAGATCCATATAATTTGCAATGTGCCTTCTTTCTTGTCTGGGCAGTAGGAACTTGATGACGAAATCGAAGAATAGCTTGTGTTCTGGCTTCATTTCACTCTTGTAGACCGGCCTAGGTTCAATCTCCTTCTCATTATCACTGAAGAATCTGGTGATGTTAATTGCTGAGGCAATCCCATCTAGAAAAGGCCATCTTTGCCTTGTGTAGTCCTCATATCCCTCAGCTGGTATGTTCAGAATAACACCCAGTTCTTTAACATCAAAGGAAACTTCAATTCCTTTGACCATTGATGTGACCCTACCGTCCTTGACAATGGCATTTCCCATGAATTCTACCAACTCAGCCCTCACTAGCCTACCTTCCATGCGAAGGACCATGTCCTTCCAGCCCTGCACCTCCAGAGTTTCCAGCAGATATTGCATTCCAGGCTCATCTAGATCCTTCATCAGCTTACCCTTCAGAATTGTTCTTTTTCCAAACATGGTAACTCTGTCAGTCACCTCTCCTATTTCCTTATCCTCCTCTCCACTCCAGTCTGCATCATCATCCTCTTTCTCAACAATTTTCACTTTCTTTGGCTTGGCCCTGGTCCTCTTAACAGATCTTGTGGGTGTGACAGACATTCTAGCTTTCTTCTTTGAAGAAGTCTTAGCCTTTGTGGGTTTTGGTGTCTCAGCCACAACTGGAGCAGGCTGCTCCTCCTGTTGGACCAGATCTAATGTCTCCTCTTCAATATCAATGGCCTCAACAGGCTCTCCAAAATTCGCTTTTCCCTTTGCTGCCCTCTTCTTCTTGCTCTCTTGTAGAGCCTTTTCCAATTTGTCTTCTTCATCTCTCACTGTGTTACGAGTAGCTCGTACTTTTGGAGCAGAAACACCAACAACTTCAGAAACTTTCCTTTTCTTTGAAGGAACTGAGTGAGTTGCCTTCTTGGACTTCTGAGTCCTCCTTTTCTTGGGGTTATAGGACTCCCCCAGTTTCTTCAGCCTTTCCGCCAATGTTTCCTCCCCAGATGAAACAGGTTCATCTATGCCTTTCTTCAAGCTTGCAAGACCTGCTGCAGCCTTCTCAACTATACTTCCCCTAACTCTGTAACGTTTTCTCCAACAGTTTCAGGAATGGGACCATAGATAACTAGCGTGGTACCATCCTCCCCAGATCCCCTCTCAACTTCTTTTCCCTCTCTCTCAAGAATTCATTCTTTTCTACCACCCCTCTGCCTACTTGGCACTTCAACATCAATAACATACCCAACCAACACGAACCTTTTATCAGCAGAAGAAACTTCAGAATTAATTTCAGGATTACCTTTCTCAGAACGGGTTGAACCAGGTGCGTCTTCCTCGTTGGCTGATTTAAAGGATTCATTGGACGAATCTGTCTTAGAACCTTTGTCCTCTTCAATAAGATCCTCCAAGAATTTTTCCCTAGTCCCAGAAGCAACAGATTTTCGGGCAAGAACTTTGACACGACGATTCTTAGGGGTAGGAGTAGGGTTTGGAGTAGGTTCATGAATGGGTGTATTTTCAGGGGTTGATGAAATTTCTGGTGATGGCGAACAATATACAAATGGAGAATTGGATACAGATTCAGAATTTCCTCCATCGTAATCACGATTAGGTGATGAATTAGAAGAAGAAGCAGGTGGCGGTGAAGACATGATTATGTGTTGTTAGGAAGAAAAGGCAAGTAAGCAGTTTTGGTTTGTAGAATGAGTTGAACTTGGTTTGACGGTTGCTTTATGAAGAGGAGAGTAATGATACCCTTTTATAGGATGTGGCTAGGGATTTTTCGACATGTAGAATGTGTACTCAAGTAGGAGTCTAATCGCCGAAAGACTGACATTGATTTGACATTTAATTTCCCCCTAAAACTAGGCTAATTAAGTGAAGATGGGACTTATTGAAACTGGTTCAATTTGGGTAAGTACGAAGTATTTGAATTTGAACCAATTATGGAAAAAATCCTGCTCATGTATGACTGTAATTGAATTAATACATGTATGAAAATGAGAATGTACCTTGTTAGTCATATGAACCAGCATGGATGAACCAGGTTCATCCTATTAAAATCTTTAATTTGCCTCAATTTACAACGATAGAGAAACATCATTAGCAACTAGGGAATCATATTAATACATGGCAAAAGAGTATGGCAATAAAGACATGATACTGAGCAATGATTAATCTGATTAAGTACCTAATTAGAATTTTCTAAACAAAGAACCTTTTTTTTCACAATTGTTTTTTCCATGTTTGTTTTTCCAATTAGGTGATCTTATCATCCCTAATTCAAGCTTGTTTCTCTCAAAATACTCCCTACTCAGTGCTTTAGTGAATATGTCAGCAATTTGATGATTAGTAGCACACAATTCTATTGAGATCATTCCTTTTTCATAGTTATCCCTTAGGAAATGATGCCTAACATCTATGTGCTTAGTTCTCTTATGATGAACCGGGTTCTTCATCATACTAATAGCACTAGTGTTATCACAGAAAATAGGAATGCATCCCACATCTATTCCAAAGTCCATGAGTTGTTGCTTGATCCATAGCAACTGGGCACAGCAAGAGGCTGCAGTCACATATTCAGCCTCAGCAGTAGACAGAGCTACTGAATTTTGTTTCTTGGTGGCCCAAGACACAAGGCAGGAGCCCAAGAAGTGAGTCACGCCTGAAGTACTTTTCCTATCAACCAGGAAACCTGCATAATCAACATCAGCATATCCTACAAGGTCGAAATTACTACCTTTAGGATACCAAAGGCACAAATCAGTGGTGCCTTTCAAATATCTCAAAATTCTCTTCACTGCAGTGAGGTGGGACTCCTTTGGATTTGCCTGAAACCTAGCACATAGTCCCGCGCTGAACACAATATCAGGTCTGCTAGCAGTGAGATATAGTAGAGACCCAATCATTCCTCTGTATACCTTCTGATTAACGGATGAACCAGGTTCATCCACATCCAATTTAGTAGCTGTGGCTATGGGGGTGTCTATTTCCTTTGAATCCTCCATCTTGAACTTCTTGAGGAGTTCTTTCACATACTTTTGTTGATGAATCATTGTTCCATGTGGGTTTTGCTTGATTTGTAAGCCTAAGAAGAAGTTTAGCTCACCCATCATACTCATTTCAAATTCACTCCCCATTAGTGTAGCAAATTCCTTGCTAAGCTTTTCAGTAGTTGCCCCGAATATGATATCATCAACATATATTTGCACAATCAGAAGATCCTTCCCCTTATCCTTTAGGAACAAATTACTGTCAATTTTGCCTCGTTTGTACCCATGTTCCAGCAGGAATTTTGACAATCGCTCATACCATGCTCTAGGTGCTTGTTTGAGACCATAAAGAGCCTTGTCAAGTTTATATATATGATCAGGTGACTCTTTGCTTTCAAAACCTGGAGGCTGTTTGACAAATACATCTTCCTTCAAATATCCATTGAGAAAGACACTATTAATATCCATCTGATGGAGAGTGAATTCCATATGTGCAGCAAATGTTATAAGAAGTCTGATTACCTCCAATCTTGCCACAGGAGAAAGGGTCTCATCATAGTCAATTCCTTCTTCTTGACTATACCCTTGAACAACTAGTCTTGCCTTATTTCTTGTAACAGTTCCATCCTCATCGAGCTTGTTCCTGAAGACCCACTTCGTGCCAATCACTGATCTGTCTAGTGGCCTGGGTTCCAAGTGCCATACTTGATTTCTTTCAAACTGATTAAGCTCCTCTTGCATGAATTTACCCAATCAGCATCTTGTAGGGCTTCACCAATGTTCTTTGGTTCGATTAAGGATAAGAAGGCATCAAACGCACACATAATTTTCAAGGAAGCTCTTATTTTGATTCCGGATGACAAATCTGTTATGATGTTCTCAAAAGGGTGAGAACTCTGATATCTGTGTGGTTTGATTACTAGTAGTTCACTTCTGGATAGTTCCATGTTGTTTTGTTGTTGTGGAACAGGATCAGGGCCAGGATTCACATGTTGAGTTCCCCCTGTCATGTTGTTTGGGATAATTGGACCTGGTCCATCACCTGTTGCATCTTCCATGGCTGCTTCAATGTGTTCACTGCTTCTCACCAGTCCAAGCTCATCATCTTCTGGTTCCTGTCTCTCAGAAAGAGTGTTAGTTTCATCAAAGACAACATGCACACTCTCCTCTACACACATAGTTCTTTTATTGTACACTTTATAGGCTTTACTATGTGATGAATATCCCAAGAATACTCCCTCGTCACTTCTGGGATCAAATTTACCTAAGGAGTCTTTGTCATTATTGTGCACATAGCATTTACATCTGAAAGCCCTAATATGGGATATGTTGGGCTTTTTCCCTTTAAGTAATTCATAGGGAGTCTTCTCTACCAGTGGCCTGGTCATACATCTATTGATTATATAGCAAGCAGTGTTTATTGCTTCTGCCCAGAAGTTGTATGGTAGTTTGCTAGAAAGAAACATGGTTCTTGCCATGTCTTCGAGAGTTCTATTCTTTCTTTCCACTACCCCATTTTGTTGTGGGGTTCTAGGGGAAGAAAAGTTGTTATTGATACCATGTTCATCACAGAACTCAACAAACTTAGCATTTTCAAATTCAGTACCATGGTCAGATCTTATTGTTGCTAGTTGATGTCCTAACTGATTTTGAGTTTTCTTAACAAATGTGATGAACATATCAAAAATGCTTCATCCTTAGATGCCAGAAATAAGGTCCACGTGAACCTTGAGTAATCATCAACTAACACCATCACATATTTCTTACCACCTCTGCTCAGAGTTCTCATTGGACCACACAGATCCAGATGAACCAGTTCCAACGTCCTGGTGGTACTGACCATTTTCTTACTTTTGAATGAGGATCTTACCTGCTTCCCCCTTGCACATGCCTCACAAACTTTGTCTTCCTTGAACTTAATGTTAGGGAGTCCCACCACTAAGTCCTTAGAGACTAATTTGTTAAGCTGATTTAGACTTGCATGTCCAAGTCGTTTGTGCCAAAGGAGGGGATCACTGTCCAAAACACTTAAGCAAGTGAGTTCATTTTCAGACAGTGTGGACAAGTCTATGACATAGATATTATTCATTCTCTTTCCCTGCAAAACAATCTTGTCAGTAAGCAAGTTAATCACAAAACATTTTGTGGAAGTGAAAGCAACCAGGTTAACCTTTGTCACACAATTGTGACACACTGATCATGCTATATTTCAAGTCATCTATCAAGTACACATGTTCGATGAAACGTGTGTCATCCTTACCTACTTTGCCAACCCCTATAATTTCAACTTTCTTTCCATGTCCAAAGGAGGCATTTCCTCCTTTGAGGTTTTCAAGTGAAAGGAACTGTTCCTTGTTCCTCGTCATATGCTTTGAGCAGCCACTATCCAAAAACCAAATTTGGCTGCTTCCTATCACTTGTACCTACAAAAGGAAATCAGGGGTTAGTTTTAAGAACCCAAACTAGTTTGGGTCCTTTTCTATGAGAGAATGGATGAATCAAATTTTTCTTGGCCAATTTGGTAGCCAGTTTTTCTTTTTGACAAACCTCTCATTTTTCCGACTGACCTGCTCTTTTGCAGTACACTCATATTTGTAGTGGCCAACCTTACCACAGTGAGTGCAGATTTTATTTTCAGGAAGAGAGAGATACTTGCTTTTGGGATCCCACTTGGGCAATTGACTCCCAAAACCAAGCCCTTTCCGGTTGNTATCTAATTCATGTTTGACTTTTCCAAGCTCTTCTTTGAGTGATCTTATTTGTTCATCCTTGGCGTACATTTTATCTTTTAATTTTCCCAAATTTTCCTCTAACATGACATGAGAGTGATCAACAACCTTTTTACTGGATCCTAATCTCAGTTTTAAGTTTTCAGATTTTAATTCTAGAATCTCAGTCTCAAGTGGATGAACCTGGTTCAACAGGACAGTGTTTTTCTTTTCAGATTCACTGACTCTGATTTCCAGGTTCATGCACTTTGCTTTTAGCATTGCACATTCTTTAGAGAGTTGATCATTCTCTTTGGATGTTTCCTCAGAATCATCTATGAAATCAAGTAGCAACTCAGAGAGTTTTTCCTTAGATAGGAACTTTATTTTGTTTTAAGATGGGAAATACATACATGTGGTTCTTCATCAGATTCTCCAATTTCCATGAGCGCCTGATCTTCAGTCTCCCCATCTTCTGATTCCTCATCTGAACTTTCCCCCCAAGCAGCGACCATAGCCTCTGTTGTGGTCTTCTTGGGTTGGATCAGTTCCTTCTTTCATATCTCTCCTTTTTCCATTCTACTTCCCACTGAGGACAAATTTTGATGAGATGGTCAATCTTACCACATTTGTAGCATCCCTCGTTGGTTGGCCTTTCTTGAGATTTTGCTTTGTTGTAGTTTCCTCCTCTAGAGATGCCCTTCTTCCTCATGAGAAAGTTTCTGAATTCTTTGGTAATCATGGCCAACTCATCTTCCTCCAGATCTGCTCCCTCAGTGATTCTCAGTGCTAGACTCCTCTCCTTCTTTGGACCATCCATCTTCATTGTCTGCCTTCTGAGTTCATAGGCAGTGAGGTTTCCAATCAGCTCATCCAATCTCAGGGTTGCCATATTTTTGGATTCCTGGATAGCAGTGATTTTGCTTTCCCAGGAAATTGGCAAGACCCTTGTTAGGATCTTCTCAACCCTGTCCTCTTCAAGAATGACTCTTCCAAGAGACTTTAGTTCATTAGTCAAGGTTGTGAACCTTGTATACATCTCTTGGATAGTCTCTCCTTCTTTCATAGTGAAGTTTTCATACTGAGAGTATAGTAGAGTACCTCTTGACCTCTTTACCTGAGGTGTTCCTTCATTGAGCTACTTGTAGAGTATCCCAGATTTCTTTTGCTGTGGTGCAACTTTGGATTCTGCTGTATTCATCTGGACCTAATCCACAAACTAGCCACTTCTTGTCCTTAGCATTCTTCTCCCATTTCTTCAGGTCTTCTGCAGTGCAATCAGCCCTAGTCTTTGGTACATCCAAACTTTCATCAGTCTTCTTCATTGTAGCTAGAAATCCATCAGTGACTATGTCCCAGAGTTCATAGTCTTCTCCAATAAGGTGGTCCTTCATCCTGTTCTTCCACCAAGAGTAGTACTGGCCATTGAAGAGTGGTGGCCTTGCAGTTGATTGACCTTCCCAGTTCCCAGGTGGTGCACTCATTTTGATCTTTTCCAAGGTGTTAGCCTTTTCAAGGATAACCTGCTCTGATACCAATTGATGTTTTAGACGTCAATACCAGACAAGAATATATGTTAAATGTGTGGTGCCCAATTTTTCGAGTGCTGTCTCACAAGAAGAACCCGGTTCTTCTTTGTGTTCGAACTTCTATTGGCGCGGAATAATAAAAGCAGTAAAGTAAAAACACTGAGATTTTTACGTGGAAAACACATGGCTCAAAAGGTTAAAAAACCACGACCTACTCCTCAGTAGGATTTTCTCAAACTCTTCACTAAAAACTCGAGCCAAACAGACTTACAAAATAAACTCTTTTGTAATCCTAGGACTAACTCTAATCCCTTTGTATCAACTAACCTCTAGCTAGTTTCTACAAGCTTCAAGTTAACTCTAACTTGAACAATGTGTACCTATTACAATTGCTTCTATGAAAGCTGATAATACAATATTGAAACCCCTGCTACAATCAACTAGACTCAAGACATAAACGATGAAACTGGTTCTTCTAGTTGATCTGTAGCCTTTGTATCGCACAATAAATTTTCTTGCAAAATAACTCTGGGAATTTTGCTTTCAAATCTTGATTCAATTCAATACTTGTGCGTCAAGAATTCCAGCAGAAATACTTCGAATATTTTGATACGCTCAAATTACACTTCTAAAATAGTGTAAAGCATTCGAAGTCAAATATAATAACCCAACAAGGTTGGGGTCGAATCCCACAGGGAATAGGTGTGAAAATATCACTATGTTAGTGTGGTTCTTAACTCTAATCGAAATTCTATTCCGTTAGTGAACAAAAAGATGGTGATTAATAGTCTACTATTTTAAAGAAAGAGTAGTAACTATGGAAACTAATTTAGATTGTAATTAATATGGGTAAATTAACCAAGGTTGTGTCCCCTTTCATGGAGTGTAATGCAAGTAGGTATTAATATGATATATTTCTAATGGGAAGTTCTTGATATGCAAATGATTCTTAAGATAACTATTTTAGATTTTCCAATACTACGATAGTATTTCTTCTTTATGATTTTTCCAAATGTAAAAGAGTTGCAATAAATCCGAATCACGTCTTGCCAAATAAAACCAACTTATTCCTAAGTGATTCTATTAAACGAGGTTTAACGCCTCGAGTCTTTGGTATTTACTCTTACCACTTCTAACCCGCTTTTCCAAGCTAAGATAAAATTATGGCATAAGTTAATGTTTGCAACCATTAACAAGAAATATAAGACGAAGAGTAAACACATATCAACTACCCATTATGCATATATTCAATGGCAAATACCCAAATACATAACACCCATTTAGGGTCCACAACCTCAGTGTTTAGACTTAGCTACTCATCACAAAAAACCAAAAGAAACACGCATTTAATAATGTCATGAATGCTTACAAACCACCACTTGCTTGCTCTAATGCTTCCAAAAGGTGAAGAATATTTAATGAGAGAATGTTGTTCAAAAGCTAGACAAGAATGACCCACAACACCCAAGTAAATCCTTTTATAGTGGGAAGAAAATTCGGGTGAAAAACAGACAAAAACACCCCTGTCGGGCGATATGCGATCGCATTCCTGTCGCATAACAGGAATGCGATTCGCATCTTGACTTCTTCCATCGCATCTCAAAACCCTAGGTCCCAGAGATGTATCGCATTTGGGATATGCGATCCGCATTGATGATATGCGATCGCATTCATGCGTCGCATTTGCATTGTGGCTTCAGGCATCAGATAGAGATGCGATTCAAATGCGGTTCGCATTTGGGATATGCGGTCGCATATGTGGCCGCATTTCACTCCTTAATTTTGACTCAACTTTCTGTTGCGGTACGCGACCCCTTGGCTTGAAATGCGATTTGCATGTTGCATATGCGATCGCATTTGACCATTTTCCTTCTCTTTTCTCTTCTTTAGCTCCCTTTTGCATGGTCTTGAGTGTTTACACCTTGTGTACTGCAAAATACCAAAATTCTATGATTAATAAGAGTAAATGCTCTTGAAACGAGCCATAAGTCTAAGCAATTTGGTATTAAAGGTGCCGAAATTCTCCAGCACATCAACACCCCCAACTTAAACTCTTGCTTGTCCTCAAGCATCTAAAATGACTCCATCTTACCCTAGATTCTAACTACAAGATCGGAAACAATTTCTGACCACGGGCAGTGTTAGGTGTCAGTACTACAAGCATGTATTTCATCCAATCCTCTACAGTCACCATTATCTACAGGAAATTTAATCAACTTATGAACCTTGAGCCTCACGCGTCTTGACAAGATGTTACCCTCAGCTGAGTGTGCTTATACCCTATCTCGAGAACTCACTTAATGTTAACTCCACAGCACATGTGCCCTCACCACAAGGAAAGAA
>ML252339.1:4064-70957 GCA_005239495.1 Nicotiana undulata
TATACCACTGAAATGGAGTGGAACTTGTTTGGTAACTTGTCCAACCTCAATAAACGGACTAGTGCATCCTGCAACCATGGAGTAGCTATAAATCCTTCTGGAATCTAATTTAGTCCACATATACTGACTTAGCTAGAACCTCCGCATCTAGATCCATTTGAGACTGTACAATAAGTGTTGATGTTCGAGCTTTAGACTGCGCTCTACTTCTGTCTCTTCCCTCGATCATAGCTGTAATTGGGGCTTCATCTCTTGTCCGGTCGTAGACACTTCGCATGTTGTCGATATTAGTGAGAGGACAAGAATAGGCAAGTTCAATCATCATCGCACGATGGAGATGAAGAAATGTGGAGTTATTCCTAACTTTGCAGCTTCTGAGGGATAAATACAGACGTCTCCATACCGATCCCTCAGACTCTACCAAGTTTGTCCGTGAGTTGTGAGACCTAAGCAACCTAGAGCTCTGATACCAACTTGTCACGACCCGAAATCCCACCTTCGGGCCATGACTGCGTCTAACGTTGAACCCGCTAGACAAGCCAACGTTTGAACTAAATAAAACTCATTAACAACTAAAACGAACAAGATAACTAAGGCATCGATGGTCAACAATATGAAGGTTAACAAATTACCAAAAATAATATAGCAACTTTGAAAAAAAACCCATATACGAATCCCAGAACTGGTGTCACATACTCACGAACTGTCTAAGAGATCACTAAAACAAAGGTCTGAAAAAAAGTACATGTGAGTGTCTTTAAACTATAAGATAAGACATAGCTGAAAGTGAAGGGTGGAAGGTGACGCCAAGGCCCACGAACGTCTGCGAGTCTACCTCGATGTCTCCTGTATGAACTGATGGAATGCTCCGACCGTCAGTGACCACCGGGTCCGGTTGCGTAGTCTGCACAACATAAAGAAGTGCAGGTGTAGCATCAGTACAACCGACCCCATGTACTGAGTAAGTGCCGAGCCTAACCTCGGCGAAGTAGTGACGAGGCTAGGACCGACAACAATATATGTACCTGTGCAATTCTATATAATAACAGGAAAATATCGACGGAAATAAGCAAGTAAGACAGATACGGGGAGAACATGCTGGGGGTAAAAGGGGCAACAAAATGCTAGCACAGTAGAACAGGGTAATAACTGAAGTGTAAAAAGTAAAAGCAGGAATTTAACGTCTTAGGACAGATAATGAACAGCAAAAGGCACGACATGTCCCCTCGTGCATAATCTCACTGTCACTCGGCACGGAATGTCCCCTCGTGCATAAATAGTAACACTCGGCACGAAATGTCCCCTCGTGCAATAAATAATAAACGATCAGCACGGCATGTCCCCTCGTGCGATAAATAATAAACGATCAACACTGCATGTCCCCTCGTGTGATAAATAATAAACAATCAGCACGGCATATCCCCTCGGGCAATAAATAATAAACGATCAACACCGCATGTCCCCTTGTGTGATAAATAATAAACAATAAGCATGGCATGTACCCTCGTGCGATAAATAATATAAAAGCAACAATATAATGTGAAAATCAACAATAAGAAGTCTCAAGTGTATGGAAATACTCAATAAAATTCTATCGTCCCGGCAAGGGACTCAGCTATAACCAACCTCGCATCAGAAATACAATTTCAACAGTAAAAGCCTCAACTGAAACAAATAACACAATAACTCCCCATGTCATGAAACAACATCAAGGTATCACTTCTAAATCACCAATTACTCATAGTACAGAGAATATTATGAACACGATATGATTCATCACAATTGACTCACGGGCATGCTTGACCGCAACATATAGGCACTCGTCACCCCGCCTATACGTTGGACATGAATTACACATAGCAAATAAGACTCTATACCTAATCCCTCAAGCTAAGGTTAGGCCAAACACTTACCTCGTGTCCAAAATAGAGCAATCAACCCTCTAACATCGCCTTTCCTTTAGAATTCGACTCCGGAACGGTATTATCTAGACATAATCAACCCAAGTATATCAATAATGGCTCAATAAATCAAACCCATAGCCTAATTTCTAATTTCTAATTTCTAAGCATTCTTCCTAAAATTCAAAAATTTGACTCCGTGCCCACATGGTCCAAACCCGAGGCTCGGACCAAAATCCGACTACCCATAACCCCACGAGTTCAAATATATGATTTGTTTTAAGATCCGACCCCAAATTGAGGTTAAATCACCCAAAATTCCCAAAAACCTAACTCTACCCAAAACCCTAATTTCTATCTTAATTTCCCCATTTTTTAGGCCTAGATTCTAGTGATTATGAAAGGAAAGTGGAAGAAATAGAAGTTGAAATCACTTACCCAAGGGTTTATTGAAGGATTCTAGCTTGGGGGTCGACAATGGAGGTTGGAGGAGGAGAAGAAGGCAGAAAATAGCAAAGTCCCGTATGAAATATTTTGTTTTGAACTCATTTAATAATTGGGCGAAATATCTCTATGCGATCGCGGAAGTAGGGATGCGATCGCATAGAGTCCAAGACTAGGTGCACTGCGATCGCGGAATGACTATTGCGATCGCACAGGTATACTGCCTCTTCAATATGCGATCGCACAGGAGAAGCTGCGACCGCAGAGAGTACTCCCCCCCGGCTCCCCTTACCCACCTAATAGACTTTGCGATCGCGGAGGGTGCTATGCGATCGCATAGTGTAACAGTATACTCCCAGGCACAAAGCTATGCGATCGCGGACCAATCAATGCGTTCACATAGAGTAATGGAACTGACACCAGCAAAATGCAATTACACCAGATTTTTACACTTTAACTCACCCCGTTAGCTACCCGAAACTCACCCGAGCCCTCGGGTCTCAAAACCAAAACAACACACGACTCTTTAAACATCATACGGACTTGTTCAAGCTTTTAAATCATCAAAACAAGGAATTAAACCTCAAAACTCATAGAATTTTTTTAAAACTTCATAAAACTTAACTTTTCCAATTTTGACCCGAAACACGTCATTTCAGGTCCGTTTTACACCAAATTTCACAGATGAGTCAAATAATATATATTAAACCTGTTCCGAGCTCCGAATTTATAATACGAGCCCGGTAACACGGTTTTCACATAACTATTCATTTTCAAAAGCCTTTTTTATTTTCAGAAAACAATTTCCTTTAAAAATTCATTTCTCGGGCTTGGGACCTCGGAATTCAATTCCGGACATATGCCCAAGTCCAATATTTTCCTACAGACCCTCCGGGACTGTCAAATCACGTGTCCGGGTCCGTTTACCAAAAATCTTGACCAAAGTCAACTTTATTCAATTATTTATTATAAGAATTGCATCTTTATCAAATTTTCACATAGAAGCTTCCCGGCTACACGCCTGGGCTGCGCATGCATATCGAGATGAGATCAATGGAGGCTTTCGGATTCTCGGAACACATATATAGCTAAAATTACTTAGGATGACCTTTTGGGTCATCACAGAATCCCGGTAGTTTAGTCTTGCCATCTTCTCTGTATTCCGAGTTATTTGAGGGTGTAACTCGAATGCTTTTAGTTTATTGTCTTTTAAATTCTTATGTAAACCCTTTTATTTTTTAAATTCAATGAAATAAAATCAATATTTCATCGTCTATGAATCTCCTTCTTTATTCTTCCTGGTTTTTTGTTATTTTTCTTATCTCTCTTTTCAGTTCTAATAATGCGAACTTAAATAATATGACATGCTTGCAGACTTCATGCCCATAACATAATACTCTATTTAACTGTGAAATAATAAATCAAGAACCGGAATATGATGAAGATGAGGCTTTTAGGGAAATAAATTGAGAACTGGAAAAATTTGAGAATAAGCCTAAGCAAAATTTAAATAAAAGCGAGCCAGTTAATTTGGGTAGTTCGGAAGAGGTCCAGGAAACCATGGTAAGAATTCACGCTGATGAAAGAACTTGGGATGCATTGATCCAACTTTTGTTCGAATTCATAGACGTGTTTGCCTGATCTTATGATGGTATGCCAAGACTGAGTGTTTACTTAGTGGTGCACAAATTTCCGACTAATCCCAGTTATCCACCTGTCCCAAAAAAATAGAGAAAATTTAAAACGGACATCAGTAACAAGATCAAAGAATAAGTCACCAAACAGTTGAAAGATGGTGTAATGTGAGTGGTACGATACACCATTTGGTTGGCTAATATCGTCCCAGTGCCGAAGAAAGATGGGAAAACATGAGTGTGTGTTGATTATTGGGATTTGAACAAAGAAAGACCCAAGGATAACTTTCTACTACAAAACATCAACATCCTTGTTGACAATTGCGCCAAACATGAGATAAAATCTTTCGTGGATTGTTACGCTGGGGATCATTAGGTTCTGATGGATTGTAATGACCCGGTCGGTCGTTTTTAGAGTTAGTGCCCCGATCCCCTAATAACTGCTTTCCCTACGTTCGTTTCTATTTATGGGATTTGTTAGAGTGATTAGTTGTGAATTTTAGAGAATTTTTGGACACATAGTCCCTTTATATGAGTTTAAGCTCTAGAAATCGGACCATTGTTGGAACTATGTGAAGACGGATCCGGAATAGAATTATGTCAGCTCCGTTAGATCCATTGGGTGATTTCAGGGTTGGGATCGTGTCCGGAATGTGTTTTCGAGGTCTGTAGTAGATTTAGGCTTGAACTGGCGAAAGTTAGAATTTTAGCGATTTTGGCCGATAGGTGAGATTTATATATCGGGCTCCGAATGGAATTCCGAGAGTGGTTGTAGGTCCATAGTTTCATTTATGACCTGTGTGTAAAATTTTAGGTCATTCAGATGAGTTTTGACGTGTTTCGACACCGATTGTAGATTTTGGAAATTTCATAAGTCCTTAGACTTGAATCCATGCATAAACTGTGATTTTGGTGTTATGTGATGTGTTTTGAAGGTTCGACTAAGTTTGGATGAGGTATTAGGACTGGTTGGTAGATTTGGTTGAGGTCTCGAGGGCTTCGGGGATGTTTTGGATGCTCAACAGGATGGTTGGAACTTAAAAACTAGTTGAAGCACTGTTTGTTCTGGTGTTTCGCACCTGCGAAAAGGGAGCCGCAGGTGCGGACACGCATGTGCAGAAGAGGGCCTCGCATGTGCGGAATTGACCTGGGTCAGCCAGGCTCGCATGTGCGGCAAGAGTTCCGCAGATGCAGCCTAGTGACCGCAGGTGCAGCCCCAGCTCTTTTAGTGAGTTTTCGCACCTGCGATGCATTTTCTACTGGTGCGGTCTAAAAGGGTGCATGTGCGATATTGCTGGGCAGTCAATACCAAATTCGAGGGTTTGAAATTCATATTTTCTAAAAATGATTTGGAGCTCAGGACTAGGCGATTTTGAGTGGGTTTTGAAGAGAAGACTCATAGGTAACGATTCCTAATCCTATTTCACTTATATATCATTAATATATAACAATTTCTTCAATCAAATCAAGGAATTTGGGTGAAATATTATGAAAATGGGATGAAAGTTCGCCAAGTAGAAATCTGAGAATCTAAGGAGATTTTGACGTAGGATTTTGATGATTCTTGTTCGAGTGAGTTCGTGAGTGAATGGGTGTTCTAAATTTATAACTTTCACTCGATTCCGAGACGTGGGCCTGGGGGACTTTTTGTGCCATTTTCCTAATTTCGCGTATCAGCTTTGAACTAGTAGCTAGATTGGTTTCTTAAAGTGATATTTACATTATGCAATTGAATTGAATAGATTTGGGCCATTCGGAATCGGGTACTCGTGGCAAGAACGTGGTTTCGAGTTTAGTAGAGCAATCGAGGTAAGTGGCTTGCCTAACTCTATGTTGGGGACTTCCCCTTAGGTCGTTTTGATATTGATTGTTGTGTGGGTGCCGTGTACGTGAGGTGACGAGTACGTACACGGACCATTATTGCGAAAATTCCATTTTTCTCCGAAAATTATAAATTTGTTTATCCCCCATTACCTTGATTTAATGTATTACATTGCTCAACCTAGATTAGAAAAGCATGCTTACATGTTTAACATCAAATTTCCTATCTGACACTTTGTGCGCCATGTTAGTTAGTTTGTTGCTTTCCTTACCTGCTATTTGACGAACCGTTTCAATTGATGCCTTCTCGGTCATTCGTTCCGCAATGCATATTTAAATTGGGACTACAGAAGTATTCCGGGAGATCCCCATGCAATGCATATTTAAATTGGGACTATAGACGTATTCCAGGAGATCCCCATGTACTGCATATTTAAATTGGTACTACAGACGTATTTCGGGAGATCACCATGTATTGCATCTTTATATTTGGACTACGAGACGGTATCCTAGGAGATTTCACTGTGTGATACGTTGTGCTGAGCCGAGGGCTCTCTATTCCTGTTTTACTTCAGATTATTCCTTTTTACTGCTTACCTTAGAATTTGTTTTCCTTCTGTACTTTTTAAAACCGTTATACTTAAAAATCCAGTAGACCTTAACCTCACCTCGTCACTATTTGACTGGGGTTAGGCTTGGAACTTACTGGGTACCAAATTGTGGTGTACTCATGCCCTTTCCTGCACATGTTTTTCGTGTGCAGATCCAGGTACCAGTACTCAGTTCCGTTGCTAGGGGTTGTGTAGCTGCTTCGAGGAGACCGCAAGGTAATTCTACCTCATCCGCAGAATCCTCTGAGTCACCTTCTATTCCAGTTTAGATAGAAACATCTTATGTATTTTCTCTTCTTTGTATAGAGCTATTTTGGTATAGAGCTTGTCACTAAATGTGACATTCCAGGTTTTGGGAGTTATACTTGAACATGCCGAGCAGCTATGTTATGTCTACTTGTGCTTTTCTTTCTGTCTCTATTTTATTATATTTATTTTTTCGAAAATTTAAGCTTACCAAGTCGTAGAGACTAGGTGCCGTCACGATACCTTTCGGAGGGTAAATCGGGTCGTGACATGGATGAAGAAGATGTAGAAAAGATGGATTTCACCACACCTTGGGGTACTTACTGTTACCGGGTCATGCCATTTGGTTTGAAGAATGTCGGGGCAGCTTACATGAGGGCAAGGAACCCCCATATTTCATGACATGATGCACCAGGAAATCGAGGTATATGTACATGATGTGATCTTTAAATCCAGAACGCAGGACGACCATGTGCTGCATCTAAGAAAGTTCTTTGAACGTCTGCGTAAGTATGACTTGAAGTTAAATCCAGCTAAATGTGCATTTGGAGTTCCATCTGGGGAACTTTTGGGATTTATAGTCAGCGGAGGGGCATCAAACTGGATCCAACAAAGATAAAGTCTATTTGGGATTTTCCCTGTCTAAGAACCAAAAAAGAGGTCATGAGTTTGCTGGGCAAGTTGAATTATATCAGCAGGTTAATTGCCCAGTTGACTTCCACGTGTGAGCCCATATACAAGCTATTGAAGAAAGATGTGGTGATTAGATGGAAAGATGAGTGTCAAGAAGCTTTCGACAAAATCAAAGAATATCTATCGAATCCGCCAGTGTTGGTCCCGCCCGATCCTGGAAGGCCTTTGTTCTTGTATTTAACAGTGTTGGAGAATTTTTTCGGATGTGTTCTGGGGCAACATGATGTGACTGGGAAGAAAGAACATTCCATATACTATTTGAGCAGGAAGTTCACTAGTTATGAAGCCAAGTACACTTTGTTGGAAAGAACTTGATGCGCCCTAACTTGGGTCACTCAGAAGCTCAGGCATTATTTGTTGGCTTATACCACCTATTTCATCACCAGGCTGGATCCTTCGAAATATATATTCCAAAAGCCGATGCCCACCGGGAGGTTTGCAAAATGGCAACTCCTGCTCACCTAGTTTGACATAGTCTATGTCACCCGCACGGCAATGAAAGCTCAAGCCTTGGCGGATCACCTAGCTGAAAATCCTGTTGATGATGAATATCGACCCTTGAGTACTTACTTTCCAGACGAGGAAGTAAATTCAGTTGAGGTTACTCCAGAAGACACCAATACTTGGAAAATGTTCTTTGACGGAGTTGTACATGCAAAAGGTGTTGGGATTGGGGAAATCTTGATTTCTCCCAGTGGGCAACACTATCCGGTCACAACCCGGCTTCAGTTATTTTGTACGAACAACACGGTCGAGTATGAAGCTTGAATAATGGGAATGAACATGGCAATTGACATGGATGTAGAGGAGTTGTTAATCATGGGAGACTCCAATTTTATCATTAAGCAAGCCCAACGTGAATGGGAAACTCGAGATGTCATGATTCTTCCATATAGACAACATGTGGAAGATCTTAGCAGGCGATTCAAATCCGTTGAATTAAGGTATATTCCTTGATTCCACAATGAGTTAGCTGATGCATTAGCTACCTTAGTTGCAATGCTGCCATATCCGGGCAATGTCCATATTGACCCGTTGGAGATTCAAATCCGAGAAAGACATGGTTATTGTAATACAGTTGAAATAGAACCCGATAACCAACCACAGTATCATGATATTAAAAGGTTCTTGAAAACAAAAGAATACCCAGAGCAGGCCAACGGAGATCAAAAGAGAACCATTAGAAGGCTCGCCAGCAATATCTTCTTAAGCGGAGAAGTGTTGTATAAAAGAACTCCAGATTTGAATCTGTTAAGGTGTGTGGATGCCAAAGAAGCTGAAAAAATTATGAACGAAGTGCATTCAGTTGTATGAGGTCCCCATATGAACGGATACGTCCTCACAAAGAAAATCATG
Organism: Nicotiana undulata; assembly: GCA_005239495.1. Lineage (NCBI taxonomy): Eukaryota > Viridiplantae > Streptophyta > Magnoliopsida > Solanales > Solanaceae > Nicotiana > Nicotiana undulata. The sequence goes on from ML252339.1 coordinate 12,771, forward strand.
CGGGCATGATATTATTGGATGACCATGGAAAACGATTGTTTTGGTTTTGTCCGGAAATGCCATCAGTGTCAAATACACGGTGACTTGATTCATGCGCCACCCTCAGAATTGCATCCTATGTCAGCACCTTGGTCGTTCGTTGCTTGGGGAATGGATGTCATTGGGCCAATCGAGTCGAAAGCTTCAAACGGACACAGATTTATCTTGGTTTCCATCGACTTTTTCACAAAATGGGTCGAAGCGGTTACTTTCAAAGTCGTTACTAAGAAAGTAGTGGTGGACTTCGTGCATTCCAACATTATCTGTCGTTTTGGTATTCCAAAAACTATCATTACTGACAACGCTGCAAATCTGAACAGTCACTTAATGAGGGAGGTATGTGAACAGTTTAAAATCACACACCGAAATTCCACCCCTTACCGACCCAAAGCCAATGGCGTCGATGAAGCAGCAAATAAGAACATCAAGAAAATCCTCAGAAAAATGATTCAAAGTTCTAGGCAATGGTACGAGAAGTTGCCTTTCGCATTATTGGGATATCGCACGGCCGTGCACACATTAGTTCGAGCTACGCCTTATTTATTGGTTTATGGCACTAAAGCCGTAATACTTGCAGAAGTCAAAATTCCCTCTCTTCGGATCATTGTTGAAGCTGAAATTGAGGATGATGAATTGGTCAAAACCCGACTGGAACAATTAACCCTGATTGATGAGAAAAGAATGACTGCAGTTTGTCAGGGGCAGTTGTACCAGCAAAGAATAGCCCGCGCCTATAACAAAAAAGTGCGGTCTGGAACTTCGAAGTGGGGCAACTCGTCCTAAGACGTGTCCTCCCGCATCATGAAGAGGCGAAAGGAAAATTTGCCTCGAATTGGAAAGATCCATACATTATAAGGAAGTTGTTACCAAAAGGGGCATTATCCTTAGGGGACATCGAAGGAAATGATCCCGAAACGGATGTCAATGCAGATGCAGTCAAAAGGTATTATGTTTGATATTTTCGTGATGTTAACGCTCTCCGATTGAAATGACGAAGGCTTTTATTCTCGCTACCCCACACACTATCAACTTTTGTAAACCTTTTTGAGCCGTCTATCCTTCATTAATCACCCTCCTTGGAACAATAAAAAAAATCAAAACAAAAACAAAAATGTTTTTCTGAACTACGTTCGACTTGATTCCGAAAGGATACGTAGGATGTCTCACCCTAGGGTTCAGTCGCACCAAAATAAAATTCCACATTTCCCCAAAAGTTTAAACTGGGGCAGATGTTATGATAGTTCAGCGATGTTTTCGCCTGAAAGGTTCCAAAGTTGTAATTAAATACAAATTGTTTTCACCAAAATCCTGTTCAAGTCCTTCCGATCAATCGACAAAGATGTCCAAAATTTGAGGATACAATTATTTGGATCTGATGCAAGCAAATTAGAGAAATAAAATGAGAGAGTTTTGTCGGTGAAAACCCACACAGGCACCATGAGGCGACGGTAAGCAGAGAAATTAAAAATGAGAGAGTCTTGTTAGTGAAAACTCGCAAAGAGCACTACAAGGCGATGGTAAGAAGAGAAATAAGAGATTTTAGTCGGTGATAACCCACAAAGGGAACCACTGATCGAAAAAGGATAATCGGTCACTGACATGGATACAGTCCGGGGCAAGGTTTCTTAATCTCGAGGTAATAATTGTGATGAATTTCTGAGAGATAGATGGTTTTGCATAGATCGGGCATCCAGTCCAAGAGGCATGTCATGTCCATTGAAGGCCGCATACACTCCAGATAAGTCCTTCTTTCCTTTCTCCCCGAAAGGGATATTCCTTGTCTAAATACATTTTTCCCATTCCTTTGTTTATTTTCTTTCAATCCCTTTCGCTGTAACTCTGTCCCTAAAGCAAGACAAAGAAAGGATGGAAAATTTGATTTACAGGGCTCTCATTCGGCACGAGCTGATATGAAAAAGGCACCCAACCTTGTTAGGGGCATCAAGTCCATCTCGACTGGCCTTAGGGGCTGATGCTTCAAACTCAAAATTCTTGGAAGGAGAAAATCAAACTGAAGTGAGAAGGTCGAGTCCCACGTGGCTAACCATCTCGGCAAAGCCTGAAAAGCCGAAAAACACCAAATGCTATAAAACCTGAAAGCTGAAGGAAAAGGTCAGAAATGAAAGGCCGATAAAAGCAAAATAAAGTTGGAAAGGTTATGTCTCACGCGACTAACCATTGCAGCGGGATTTAAGGAGCCAAAATTTCCCCGATGCTCCAAAAATCCAAAAGAAAAAGTAAGTGAAAGACCTACAGATGCAAAACAAAGTAAAAAATGTAGGGTCCCACGTGAATTATCGCCATGGTAAAATCTGGAAAGCGGTTGAGATCTTCGTCAAAAGGGCGAGTCAAGATCAAGCAAGTTGAAATAATCAAGGCCGCAAAACCAACCACCATTTCAAATTGACAATTGTTCTTTGTTTGAAGGGAGCATGTGTAGCCCGAAGGTAATCTTGCAAGAAGCAGGTGCAACCCACAAAGAAATTGCGCAAAGTCTAAAAGCGGCTTAACAATAATGACTTAAAAAAAGGGAAGTCTCCTCTAAAACATTCTATTCCGTATTTACTCATTCTCTTAAAATAATTAAATAAATAAATAAATAATAAGAAGAAGAAATGATGTTGAAAAAAATTCAAACCTAAAGCCGTATAGGGCCTCCAATCCATAGCTACATCTTTTCCAACCTAGGATATTCCATTCCTTAGTTGATGCCAACATAGGGTCTCCATTCCCTAGTTTATGCCGACATAACTCGATGCCAACCTAGGATATTCCATTCCTTAGTTGATTCCAACATAGGGTCCCACTCCCTAGCTGACGCCAGCATAACCTGTTGATCTTTTCCTGACAACAGCATAATATGTTGCTCTTTTCCTGACAAAAGCATAACCTGTTGATCTTTTCCTGACGCCAGCATAACCTGGTGATCTTTTCCTGACAACAACATAACCTGTTGATCTTTTCCTCACGACAGCATAACCTGGTGATCTTTTCCTGATAACAGCATAACCTGTTGATCGTTTCCTGACAACAACATAACCTGTTGATCTTTTCTTGACGCCAGCATAACCTGGTGATCTTTTCCTGACAACAGCATAACCTGTTGATCTTTTCATAACGCCAACATAACCTGGTGATCTTTTCGTAACAACAACATAACCTGTTGATCTTTTCCTGACAACAGCATAACATGTTGATCTTTTCCTGACGCCATCATAAACTGGTGATCTTTTCCTCACAACAACATAACCTGTTGATCTTTTTTAACATAGGGTCCCACTCCCTAGTTGACGCCAGCATAACCTGTTGATCTTTTCTTGACGCCAGCATAACCTGGTGATCTTTTCCTGCCAACAGCATAACCTGTTGATCTTTTTCAACATAGGTTCCCATTCCCTAGTTGACGCCAGCATAACTTGTTGATCTTTTCCTGACAACAACATAGCATGTTGTTCTTTTCAACATAGGGTCCCACTCCCTAGTTGACGCCAACATAACCTAGTGATCTTTTCCTGACGACAACATAACATGTTGATCTTTCCAATATAGGGTCCCACTCCTTAGTTGATGCCGGCATAACCCGATGAATTTTCCAACATAGGGTCCCATACCCTAGTTGACGCCAACATAACCTGGAGATCTTTTCCAACATAGGGTCTCCACTCCCTAGTTGATGGATTTCCAACATAGGGTCTCCAATCACTAGTTGATTTTACTTTTAGACATAGGGTTTCCACTTTCTAGTGTACATTCACTCCGAGTATACCATTCCCGACCTTTCATTGCTTTCGATAATAAAGTATTATAGATTTTATTACAATAACTCACGAAATTTTCCTAGTGAAAACTGGGGCAGAAAATTTTATTCGTGTGTTCTCGATTTTGTGCAGATTACGCTTTAGGCCAATGGATTCGAGACGACCAAAAGAAGAAGTTTCGATCGAAAATAAAATAAAGAAGAAAAGAGAAGGACAAACCCAAAGTATAGAAGTGGAGAAGACATGGACTGCTCAGGACAAGATTGGAGTCATCCGTTCTGTATATCTCGCCTTGATCCGGGAGACGAGAAGATGAAACCAGCATCTGCGGCTAACAAGCATCAAGATCCAGGTCAGAGTCAGCACAAGAACTAGCCAAGACTCAAGACCAAGCATTAGAGTATACATTTAGGGATCTTGTAACCGGTAGCTGATAGGCTTAGTTAGTCTTTTTTGTTTTGTTACTTTGGTGTAATAAGGAGGTCAACAACAATAACAGCAGCAACAGCCACAGGATAGTCCCAGCTACCAAAATTCCCAGAACTACACTGACCTAATTCCTTTATAGCCAAGGATATGTAGGCAACCTTTGAAGCAAGGTTCGGTCAAACTTTTCCAAAGCGCTTCGCATGGAGTATTTGAACAGGTAAAATTTGTTCGTAACTGCTCACTTTGTCTTTGCCCGAAACTCTTCATGTTTCTGAGCAAAAAGGGGCAGCTGTGAGCATGTAATATTTCACCTATTAAAATACTCCTACAAATTTTAATAAAACAAATTAATTTCAGATTTTTTTGTGAATTTCAGTGTTTATATGTGAATTATTTGCATTTTTATGATCATAATGCATCTTTTAAAATTTATAAAACAAAACATAATAACAAAAATATTTAAAACATTTATAATCTTGCATAATTAGGTTTTCTATTTTAATATAATACTTAGTTGGATAATTTAATCATTTTAGGAAGAAATTGCAAAAATTATTCTTTAGGGTATTAATTAATAATTTTACTTTTAAAATTGACCCATTAGTTAGATTATGGTTAAATTAAAGTGTGTTAGAATTAATCAATATACCCTAATTATTTAATTAAGATTAATTAATTTTTGTTGAAATTAGTATATAATATGTAAGCTAAATCGGACTGAGCCACTTGAAAACCAGGCCTAAATCCCATTCCTATTCCTAAAATATACCCAGCCCAATTCACCCCATACCCGTCCAAAATTCATTTAACCAAACGACCCCGTTTTATCCTCCCATCAACCCCAGCCGTTGGATCATCTTTATCCAACAGTCCTAAACTCACAACCCATTCCCTATAAATATGTCCTAACAAGACCCCACCCCCTTAGAGCTCACTCCATCTACCCCCACTCTCATCTCCCTCATCTCTCAAACAAACCCTAGCCGCTCTAGGATTCTCCAACGTCCACCATCGTGGTCCGCCGACCGCAAATCGCCTACCGGCGGCGGACCAACTCCAAATCAACCCAAAATCTCACCAGGCCATCTCCTCACTCTCCTCACCCCTAATATCTCATTTTTTTCCCCAAAACCTCTCAAAATCAACAAATATCAGATCTTAGAATCTGAAACCCTAAAAATTCTTCACCGGTCAAATTTGAATGATTCAATGGCTCAAACCCACATGAGTCAATTTCTCTTGACAAGAGCAATTGATTAATGTGGGTTTGACTCGTTTTCAAACACTGCCGGAATCCAGCAAAAGTCCGGCGACCCCAACTTTTCTGGCCAAGCCTTTTCCTACTAACTGGTACCCTCTCTCTCTCTTATTTCTTTGATTATTTGTATACAGAAATTAGTCGCTTAGTTTTAGTCTTAAATTTTTCTGTGAATTACTAATTTTTAGACTAATTAGTTTAGGTTTCATAGGTTTTCATTTCTCTTTTATTAAATGTTATTTTTGAACTTAGTTATAGGTTTATTTGTTGATTCTTTGCATGACTTAGCTGATTTAGTTTTTAGATTAGGTTTTCGGATTTCTCTTTGACCGTTTCCTCTTCTAAAGTAGCCTATTAGTTATTTAGGTGTATTAATCAACTAATAGTTTACTTATGCATGTTTTAGGATGATTTAAAATAATAATTTATTAGCCCCTGATTTTTTGCGTAAATTCTGGACTATTAGCCATGAATTGATTTGCCTTTAATTAGTTACTGTTTTTCTGTTTAGTCATAGGTTTAATCCTGACCATTGTAACTCACTGATTTTTTGACTCTTAGGTTAGGTTTTGCACATTTTTTCCTTGACTATTCTGAATAAACCTATTAGTTATTTATATATGTTAATTGCTCAACTTCCATTATAGTAATCATGCATGATTAGGGATTGTTTGTGTAGGTTTAGTTCTTATTATTAATTGTACATAATTAGTTAATTTAGGCTCATGTTCTTGTGTACTGCCTTAAAATAGACAATTGACTCCTAATTTTGGATAACTAATTAAGTCTAATTACTTGGCTAATCACCCAAGATAGGATCACTTGAATTAGTTTTGTCAAAATCCTGAAAATAACTCACTTAGGTTCAATTGCTAACTTTGTTTAGGTTTGTTTCAATTCACTTCTGAAGATGTTTAGCTTTCAGCTTCTTCATTATTGTTAACTATTAAGCTTAATCACTTAATTAGATAAATATTACTCAACTTAGACTTGAACAATAAGGGGTAATTACAAAAATGTCTTAGGGTATTTTAGGAATTCTAGGTGGCTTGGCTGTAACAACTCAAGAAACTTCTAGAATGAAGATAAATGTCAAAATAAAATAAGAAAGACATTAAATCAGAGTTTTCTAGGTAAAAACAGTAAATTTCAGAAATAAAAAAGCTGTAAAAATTGAAGAAGTTTCTAGAAATGGTACAACTGTCCTAGCTGTTATAAAAGGTATTGAAAATAAGATAAGGAGGGCAGATGTACTGTACTATTTTCAGATTTTAAGATAAGAAATATTCCTGAAATATGCTCACCTAGGCACCCTATATATATAGGACACTCTGTTCTGAAAATGACATACAATCAGAGAGATATCTATTCTGTAATTTACAAAAACACATGCTACACACAAGATAGAAAAATACTTCTTGAAAAAACTCATTCATAGATAGGTTGCTCTGAAAGTACAGAGGTTCTGAAAAATGCTCTCTTGAAATACACACTTCTGTTTTTTCCTACTCATTTTAAATAAAAAATTCCTGAAAAACTCTTCTTACTATGGCAAGAAAATCTGGTTTCAATGTATTGTCTGGTTCTGGTTTTAACTGTTGATTTTCTTGGGTAAAACTTGTCAGTTTGAGCTGATTTTCCTAGGTTCTTTCTGGGATGTTGTTGTTGGTTTCAGTGTTGTTGTTTAAGCTCTTGGTTTTTCTATTCCTGGCCTTTATTTGGTCATTCCCTAGCTGTTTTCTCTTTAAAGGTATGTTAAAATACCTCTGTAGCTTTAAAATTGAAATTATGAGTGAAATTAAAGTTGTTTACTGCCTAATTCTACAGATCCAGCACGTTTCATGGTTTAATTTGTTTGAATCGCTCTCCCTGTCAATCTTTGAAGTTATGTGCATGTAAATTTTGCGCTGATCAGTGTCAATGGACCATGTATTAGTCGTAGTCTTGAGTTTCTGTTGGTTTTGTTATGAAATCTGAATTCTTGTTGCAATTTTATTCATGATTTTGTTTGTTTGCTAAATCTCTCTATCTACACTTCTCTGTTAGCATCCATTCTCTGTTTGTTCTTTGTTTATTTAATTAAAATTTAGGTTGAAACTACTGACAAATTAATTTAGCAGCCACTGATAATTGTTTATCCTATCAAATCATGCTAATGTTATTCCTGCTGAAGTATAGAATATATAGCATGCTGAAACACAATGGCTCGTTAACTAGAAACAGAATAGAAGTTGATGTTTTTGGGATTAAATGAAGCTAGAAGGAAGTTCCGATTATTTGACATTTGCATATGTAAATTTGAAGAAGAAACAACGAGAAGGCCACTTGTGTACTAATTTTGAAAATTAGAGTAGTCTTATTCATTTATTACATGGTTTGTATAATATAACTCCTGAATATTTTAGTACTATTTTGTGTTAATTTTACGCTTCTTAAATCTGGTAGTTATTTTATTTAAAATGGGATGTTAGGCTAGAGTAAATATGTTGTTCATGTTTCTGGGCCAGATTATTGCAAGGATGTTTTAGTCCTCTTGGGCCCTATAATAAATAGGACAGTTGCTGGGCCAGCGACCTTCCTAGTAGGTCTCGAATATGGAGCCCCAAAGAGGTCTGGAAAACGGAGATTACTGGGCCTACCCTCCACGGCCCAGAACTCAAAAGCCCTAAACATTTTACATGGAAGTTAAGTCTATTTGTTACCCAACCTTATAATATCCGGTCACCACTTAGAAAAAATTATTACCTGAAGTTTAAATGCAATGATATTTTCTATGTGGCATTTTATATGAGTGAAGTTCGAGCTGGACATGTTATATTTTCCGTTAGAAATTGTTAAAACAAGACTAACCCAGTACATAAGCACGAAACTGGGCCATATCTCAATATGGCCCAAAAATCCTGATTTTTTAGGCTAACAAACTTAGTTTTAGAAGACCTTGAACAAACATATATTTTGTAGTCCAATACCCCATTGACTCTTAAATAGATATTACAAATAAATTAGGAGAACCAAATAACTTATGAACAATCGTAGTTGCTTTAAACACGCAATTAAATTATTACGACTGTGGGTACGGCTTCCGTGGCATAGTCGTGATACGTAAATCTCATTCGGGTTTGCATTTTTTGCGACCCGACCATAACTTTGAACAGTAATTAAAATAAACATGTTGTAAATCGCGGGTGCATTTTGCAACGTGTCCAAAAACAATAATTGTACGCCATCGTGACTTGTTTCAGAATAATTCCATAAATATTAAAAGCTGTTCAAAAGGTTTAAAAATTCACAATAAGTTTAAAACATGTAATTAATTGGATAATTAGGCCAATTATTAATAGTTAAGCGACCGTGCTAGAATCACAGAATTCAGAAGTGCTTAACACCTTCTCCCGGGTTAACAAAATTCCTTACCCGGACTTCTGGTTCACAAACTTTAAAAACAGAGTCAAAATTTCCTCGATTTGGGATTTAAAATAAACCGGTGACTTGGGACACCATATAATTATCCCAAGTGGAGACTCTGGAAAACAAATAAATAATCTCATTTCGATTATGTCACTTAAATTGAAAAAACTCCCTTATCCCACCCTTTCGGGAAAAAGGAGGTGTGACAGTAGCATCACATTTTCTCCAATCCGTAATCTTTCCTCAAAGCCTAGAGGTGTTTCTCTTCTATTGATCGAATGAACCTCGAAGCATGCTCTCGATGGCCCGGGGCGTCGAAGGGTTTTTCTAGTGTGAAATATTTCTTCAAAGCGAAACAACTCGAGGTTAACTCACCAAACGCCAGCGGTGTACCACTAACCGGGCGAAAAGCAGAGGTAAAACTCCCCTCTTCCTGGTGAGCAGGTTTGGGCATGGCATCCATGACTATCTTTAAACAAGGAAAAGAAGATGAAATCTCAGGCGAAAGCCTTAAAACATATGTGTGGAGGAACTGATGCAAGGAAGAGAACTTTATGAAGAAAGTAGTTGCACAAAGCAGCAAAGCTCTCAAATGAATGGATAAATAATATATATAAGAAAAAGAGGCAACTATTCATTCACCCTGATAGCCAATCAACTCTAACAAAGCCATTTTGGCTTTTTGGGAAATGTACCGACGGGGCCACCTTGGTCACTTCACGGTCATATCATAAGAATGACGTTATCATACAGCGTCCAAGGGACCGAGGAGTCAAATCGACCCCTTACTAAACCAACCTCGAAAAGGCGTGCGATTGAAATCAGGACGACCCGACCTTAGGGGTCTCTATTAATCCAAGGCCGCGCTCGATGGAGTTAGATTAAAATTGTGAAGCTCGACCTTTTGCATAAATCAAATTGTGAAGCTCGACTTTTTGCATAAACATTAAAAGGAAAACTTTGAAGACATTAAATAAAAGGATCCTCTGTATTCCAAAAATGTATTTACAAGAAGAACATTTACAAAACTCCCCTTAGGAGCCTACATACAAAAAGAAGAAGTAAAAAGGGGAAAAGTACTCTATTCTTCATCGTCACTACTTCCCGAGTCGCTTGCCAAGCCCTCGTCCGAAGTAGTCGGAACTACTGATTCAACTTCCAAGGCCTTGGCTTCTTTGATCATAGTAGAGAGATCGAAACCTTTGGCGTGCACCTTTTCGAAGGCTTGCCTCCTAGCTTCCAAACGAGCATGAGCAACGACACAAACCATTTTGAGCTCGGCCTCTTCAAATATCTCTCTGGCCCGATTGTTTGCGGCGACAACATCATCTTTGTACGAGGACACGTATGCATCAGCCTCAGACTTGGCCATGGATAATGCGGCAGCCGACTCAGCATAGAGCATTTCAAATCTGCGAGCCTCCTCTTGAGAATCTCGGAGAAGGCCATGAGTCGAGGCCAGCTCTTCCCAAAGAGTATCCCTCTCTGAGGCCACACTATCATTGTGCCGCTTCAGCTTAAGGACCTCGTCTTCTTTGGCCATGACCTCTTCTTGGAGTTTCCCCTCTAAGGCCTCTGTTTGCTGAATCTTCAAATGTCGAATCACGATGGTGAGCACCAAATTATAAAAACAAAAGGCGGGCTCATGGATACCAAATTACCTGCTCGTTGAAGTTGGTCCGCTCCTGGACACCTTCTCCGAGTTTTCCCGAAGGTCAATCAACTCCTCTTCTTTCGGATAGTGGAAGCCTTCAACTCATTCGAATCAGACATGAGCTTGTCAAACTCCTCCTCACGATGAGCCAACTCATCTTGTAATTTGGAGAAAGCTTGTTCATACATCTTCGTGACCTACAACGCAAAGGAAAAGAAGTTAGAAAAGAAAAGGTCAAAATCAAAGCACACAGGTGATGTCAAAAAATTACCTGCTTCTGGAGTTTCTCAGCCTCCTCGATAATCACGGAGGCATCGAGACCAACATCCTTCTCGACGCCAACAAAGTAATCCTTGTATACATTGTCCTATCCATTGGGTGCCCCTACATCGAGAACTTCCCTATTTTGGGCATCTCGTATCTGCCCAGATAAGAACGATGGGCTCGCTTGAAAGTCGCCCATAGCATAAACCTCCACCGGGGCTTCATCAAGCCCTCGGAAAGTCTCACAGCTGGGTCCTCCAAATTCACCAATATGGTGTTCGTCAGCACAATTCGTATCATGTCCGATGGTTGGCTCGGGGACTAAACCTAAACCCTCCTCGAGGGTATCCTTAATGCGAGGTGGGTCCGCATCGATCACCTCCAACTCGGCAGTCTTTTGCCCAGCAACCTCCGAAGCATCCGCTCTTTGCCTCTCCCGATGCACCAGTGCGAAGCTGTCATCATCCTCTTCCTTGGCGCACTGGCTCTCAGCGGCCGTCGAGGTTAAGAGTGTGACATAGGTCATATGCTTTCGAACCTTTGCTTTCTTTGGTTTCGGAGACTTCGCCGGCGTTTCCTTCTTTCTTTTATTGTCCTTTGAGATTTTCGAGGCCTCTTCTTCACCAGGAAGAGGCGGTCTCATTGACACGCTTTCCCTGAGTCCTGCATAAGCATAGCATGTCAAACATGTTGCCAAGAAATCTACTCATAAGGTGTATAAAAGTGACAATGGTGAGAGCACACCATGATTCTTGGCTTACCATCGCGTCTTGGCCAGGTCATGCCAAACATGTTTATTATATAGAGAAATGGATTCTAAGAGTTTGACCCAACCCAAGAGGTCTCTGACCGCGCCGGCGAACCACACAGTAGCTATGCAATCAGAAGAGAATAAAATCTAACCAATGAAAAGGAATCAGTTCAAAGACGGGAAAAATGACATTCATATGATTAGATACATTCGGTGTAGCAACAATTACGTCTTATATTCCACTTCTCCGGGAATGGCATCTTCTCAGCAGGGATAAGGTCTAATGTTCTGACAAGAACAAACCGGCTCATCCATCCCGGATTTTTGTCTTTATCGATGCAGGCAAAAAATGCCTTAGCAAATCGATGCTGCATATTGACCAAGCCCCCTCGATAGAGACGAGGGCTGTACAACCTAATCAAATGGTCGAGGGTGAAAAAAATTCCCTCAACCATGTTAGAGAAATATCTAATCATATAGGCAATTCTCCAGAAAGAATGGTAAATTTGACCTAGCGTCACTCGATATTGTTCAGAGAAATCGAGGATCACCGGGTCTATTAATGGAGAAGAAGAATCTACTGGGCCTAAGGTGAAAGGATACGTATATATGCTTAGGAAACCAACTTTATGTGTAACTATGCTTTCCTCAAGAGAATGGATTTCTACTTGTACCGCCTCCCCCCAGCGGAAATCTTTCTTTATATTCTTTATATCGGTCACTACACTTATGTACTGATACATGGGCTCGCATCGGCCCGGTGTCGAAGGAGGTTTGTGAATTTTGAAATCGGAGGATGTCTCGAAAGTGCCAGGAATGCACTTCTCGATGCGAGGAGGTGATTTTGACTTTCCCTTAGACGGGCGTGACGAATAAGTGGTCTCCTATTTTTGAGGGACCGTTTTACTGGTTTTTCCATGGTTATAACTAAATTTCAAAGCAAGTTGGTGAAGAAATAAACACAGAGAGAAGATAAAAGCAGAGAACTATTAGTTAAGGTTTGAAGATTTGGAGATATTGTAAAAGTGTGAAAGGCAAACAATTGAAGTATTTATAAGAACCGTTTAAGCATGATAGATGAGTGGAAAGGTCGACCAATAACGATTCATGGGATTTTCGAGAACCGTGCTGACGACATGTGACTACAATCTTGGTCTAAATCTTCAATCAATCAGGTGACTACATGTCACACTTATATAATCTTCCCGTGGTCACGCTCCCACGACCTTCCACACCAAGTAACAAGTTTGCACGTCCACACCACCAACCACGCTAACGATGTAAAACAAATCGAGAACCCATAACCAGGATACAAAGCCTCTTTCACCCAAACACCGATCTCAGGTGACACTGAAGACAACACCAGTTTCCTTGCTCATCTGATCTCATGACATCCTTGTTAAGAACGAACCGCAATCTCGATTCTTACTCCCAATTACATACTTTTTACTACACCTAACATGCCAACATGGGATTGGGCAAGAATTTCATCATGACTCCTGAACAACTAATAAGGGGAACACTATATCATATAGAAACCTTTTTACTTACCTCAATTCAAGAGGACCATGACAACACCCGAGTGAATTCTCATAATCACAAAACAGGCAAATCCTCAAGGAATAGTCTATACCACCATAATCCTTACGGGATCCACCTACCCCTGACAAGCCATAATACTTGAATGCTTCCAAATAAAATCTATTACGGCGGCCGATAAGCCTCGCACACACCGTCACAAACCACATGCATAATTTAATCACAATGACGAAACTGATCACTGTCATACACGTGCCAATTCAACCATGGCTAACAAATCTATCTTCTTTTAATTATCCTTAATTACCTCAAAAATAATAGGAACTCCATTCATCATATAACAAACTCAATCCTCGCTCATCCCGAGTGGCCTTGATTCACGACAGCATGCTGTCTTAATCACACAACCGTCTCATACCCTCCTTGTGCGCATTCACCACTCCAACTAATATACCCCTCCTGCTACTCCTTCTACAAATCTGGAGTTCATTTTCTCTCCTTCCTCCCATACTATTCTGCATGCTGAAAATAACATAGAACACCCAAACCATTTTCACTTTATCAGAAATTACGTTGCAAAAGCTCGATTCTTAATCATATTTCTGCCTGAAACCCTTAAACACCGCATTCTTAGCCTTTGAATTCATTAGGACCGCTATCAAGAGTCAACCACTCTGACTTGCCCCGAATACAATCAACTCCAAGGCTCTTCTAGCACATACACACCTTCACAATAAAGCACGTGACTGAGTCACTACCCTTACAACTCGCCTATGCCTTAAGCATAAATTCTGAATCTCCCAAAACCCAACCCTGGTCCAATGGGACCAACTTTTGCACATATTTATCAACTCCCATGCTCAATTACCACTTTACTCCTTTCCCCTTAGCTGCAATAACTTGCCAATACGCCGATAATTTGTAACCCTATGAGAAGATAATCCTGCAGCCCAATTGCAGGCGGTGGGACTCTCCCACCTAGCCTGAAGCTACTCTTTACACCACTCTGGACCCCACCAAATTTCTTTCTTCATTTCTCACATGTCCTTGCTCAATCAACCTGCCAAATTCTTCTAAATTCTCCTGTTAGCGCCTCCTGAATACTCAAATTCCCTAGCATCATTCACATATTCGGCCTCCTACCGAATAGCAACTGGAATTCCTCGCAAAAACTTTCCAACCACACAACCGCTAACCTACTCACAGGAGATAACCTACCTATGGAAATTACCACCTGACACCTCCCAACGATGATGTACTTCACAATCTCTACGACATCAATACTCCATTCCACACCCTCCTTCATTTACCATTTTACCTGATACATAGTCCGTCCGCTCCTCATGGACATCTATTAAATGCACGACAATATCTTCGAATTCACCGCCACATTGTATCCTTCTTCATTCCTGATAACTCATCTATATTGTGTCCAACCTTCCGCCGTAAAACCCACATTTCAACTTAAGCTCGTGGACCCAATCACCGTCCACTAAAACTATAAAATCATTCAAAACTTTTCCTCAAGATAGGCAGCTGTCTTACCGCTAAACTCATATGCTACGTCGCCACTCTCCCACTTCAGTTAAACTCATTCCTTTTAGCACTACCTGACTTCCTTTTCTTATGTCTGACCCTTAGAAATTTAGCCTCTGCCTGAAGCCTCTCACATGTATTCCTTCATCGTAGGTTGCCTAATTGTTGCCTTAATTCAATATCATTCTCTGCAACTCTTAAACCAGTAGATCACCATGACTTTAAACTCTCTGAAGATCGTCTTTCTCGAGCTGCCTTCATTATCAATACTTATCCAGTACAGAACCACTGCACCTCACGGTCTCTGACAGCCGCTTCTTCAATACTTCTTCACCATACTCTGACCCCATGCCACCGAAGAAACCATAGCACCGAAAAAATTAACACATTCCATTCGATCAATGACGACGATATCACATCACAGGGGAATATTCCACCTCACTTGAAAACACCAAGTCTTACTACTTTATCCCCCAGACTTGAACATTCATAGTCCAATTGCCCTTCCTCTGCCGGAACTAAAATACTGAAATCTCGAGATTACGCTCTGAGAAGGCCTCCCTTCAAGTCACTCATTACCTTGACATATGGGAAAGCATTCTACCATCACACCCACACCGCGCGATAACCAATCGTAAGCATCATCACTACCTGAGCATAGCCTCAAGGCTCTCAGAAACACAGCTACTGAGCTGAAACAACATATTATCCTTCTGCACGGCAACAACAACACCCCCAACCAATTACACATGGAAAACATCACGCACCCTATCCGTAGCACCCTTTCAATTCCTCAAGTTCCCGATTTATAGCAAGCGCTTCGCTACGCGTAAGATTGAGTAAGAAGAAACACAAACATAAGCCTCAAAGGAAATCAAATCGCACAACGAGGAATCAAGAAGGGAAGTACTCCTAACAGCCTTGTAGCCTCTCGAAGATAAGTACAGACGTCTCTGTACCGATCCGCAAGACTCTACTATACTTGATCATGACCCGTGAAACCTAAGGGAACCTAGAGCTCTGATACCATGTTGTCACGACCCAAAATCCATAAGTTCGTGATGGTGCCGGACACCACTATCATGCAAGCCAATCATTAAATAATTGAATTAAATTCCTGTTTTAACATTTTCGACATCATTATCTTTCACTTACATCCCAATGAGCGGATGAAAATTTATTAAATAAATACAACAAGTAAACAATTCAATTTATTAAAGTAAATCCCAAACACGTCCGAGAACCCGGTGACACAAGTACATGAGCAATTTCTAAGAATTTTACAAATACGACAATGCTTGTCTGAAATACCAATGGACAAGGAATTTAAAATAAAAATGAATACAATACAAGGGAGACTCTGCCAGCTGCGGGTTGCCTCCGGATAATGCAGCTCACCTAAGTCTCCAGTGCTGGCCACATCGCTGTGAAAGTACTTATGCAATAAAAATGCACAGCAAGTGTACCTCAGAGAGGTAGTGACGAGAGGTCGAATTTGACACTTGCTATAAGTAAGTTTAGTATAATCAAGTGAGATGCTAAGCATGAGTATCATAGGAAAATTTAATAATAACCAGGGATAAGAAATATCAACTTCTTTCACATTTAACACATTAAATCTTCGTCATTTCAGTTGGCAATTTAAAACTTCTTAAGCCAATAAAAAGTAATAATTACAGGAAATACACAGCAATTATCATGCGCAAGAAAATGCCGAGGGTCGAACGACGTGGACCAACAATAATAAATTGTGCACTGCCGAGGGGCGAACGACTCGAACAATAGATACATCTATCTGCCCCGCTCGCGAATCGATCATGCGACGCGGTTATACATAAATACAGGGTTTATCTTGCTCGCGAACCATACGTGTGACTCAGGCACCCATAGTTACACATATTCAGACCAATAACCCACATTTTTATCTGGAAAATTATCTATTCAATGAGGTAATAGAATTCTCCTTTTAATGAACGTGAAAATAGTATTTAAATTATTTCCGTAAATTTATTTGACCAGTTTGATAAGGTTATTAATATTACCAATTTATTCGGAACACAATTATACCAGAAAGAATCCATTTCTCTCGATTGATTAAGAAAAGTAAACTCCATCATTCTCAATGATTTAACTACTAATTGACAGCATCACATGACATTTTATTGACAAGTCGCAAGTATAAAAAGTAAGCAGTCTAGTGGGTCCTAAACTACCCGTACATAGCATATTATTAGCTACGCACGGACTCCCGTCACCTCATGCATACGTAGCCCCCGCAAATAATAGCATGTATTCGTTTAGTTCACCTATGGGGACAATTCCCCCTCAAAAAGTTAGAAAGGAGACTTACCTCGCTCCGAAATTCCGTAACCCGCTTCCAAGCCCTTCCGATGACTCCAGTTGATGCACAACACCCCAAAACTATCCAAATAACGGCAAACCAATGAAAATACACTCTAATACTTGTTAATAATTCAAATTATGTAAACTTCTAACTCCGCTCAAAGAATTGACAAAAATGCCCTCGGGCACACGTGCCCGGATTCCTAAATTTCTCGAAGATAAGCCCTACCCATAGCCTTACAATCTCAAATATACAATTTACTCAAATTTCCATGCTCAAATTCGTGGTAAAAATCCAAAATACCAATTTCTAGGTTTTCTTCAAAATTCCCAACTTTTCCACAATTTTCATGTTCAAATCCATGTATAAACCTTGTATTTAACTAAAAAACGGGAAGAAATTACTTATCTAGTGATGCTTGATGATAATCCCCTCTTGAAACTCCTCAAAATCGCCACACCAAATGAAATTTGGAGAAGAAGTGAAAATTTCCCGTTTAAATATAACATTGCCCAAACGACCCTCCTATGTGATCGCATGGCATGCTTCGCGATCGCATAGGACAACTATGCTGCCTCCCTAATTCCTTTTTTGCGTTCGCATGCAAGCTCCTGCGTTCGCACAGGCAAAACACATCCCAGCCTCCAAACGCACATTGTGCGATCGCAACTCCAACACCGCGATCGCATAAGCCTTCAACCTGTAGCCCCAGCCTTTCTTCCTCCGCGATCGCATTTCACTTCCAACGCTCACATAGGAAAAGTTTCAGCTCCCTTGAATTTCTTCTTCGCGATCGCACTCCATGGACCACGATCGCATAGCACATCAGTTACACCAGAAAACAGCAGCAACAAACAGGAAGAAAACGATCCAAAACCACCCCGAAACACACCTGAGGCCCTCGGGACCCCGTCCAATCACACGACTCAATCCCATAACATCCCACAGACTTGCACGAGGCTTCAAATCACATCGAAAAATGCCAAAATCACGAATCACACTAAAATTCAAACTTTATGAACTTGAAACTACAAACTTCCACATCCGATGCCGAAACCTATCAAATTACGTTCCATTGACCGCAAATTTTGCACACAAGTCATATTCAACGTTACAGACATGCTCCAACTTTCGGAATTGAATTCCGACCCCGATACCAAAATTTCCAGTTCTGGTCGGATTTTTCAAAAACCTTCAAATTTCTATTTTTAGCCAAATGACTTCAAAATAACCTACGGACATCCGAATTCACTTCCGATCGCGCTCCCAACTCCAGAATCACCATACGAATCTATTCCCATGCTCGGAATCCCAAACGGACATCAATAACACTAAAACGCCTTCCAACCCAAATTTATGAAATTCTTCTAAAATGCTATCTTCCATAACATGCGCTGAAACGCTCCCGGGTTATCCAAAACCCGATCCGAACATGCTCCCAAGTCCGAAATATTCATACGAACCTGCAGGAACCTTCAATTTCTCCAACTTAAAGCTTACGAAACGAGGATTGTCTTTCCAAATCCACCCGAACTTCCCGAATCTCAATTCCGACCTTGCGTACAAGTCATAATACCTGAAATGAAGCTGCTCATGGCCTCAAACTGTTGAACGACGCATTAGAGCTCAAAACGACAGGTCGGGTCGTTACATCATATTTATTCAAAATCTGTTGTAAAAGAAAATAGTTACGAGTAGAAATTCATACCCTCATATCTATTCAAAATCTATTGTAAAAGAAAATAGTTACGAAAGAGTTATATACAGTACTGAAACACATGTAAAATATAACGAAACTTCGAATAATACAAAAAATTTCTTCAAAACATTATTCAGGAAAAAATGTGAATTCCTATCTCTCTTTTGTATGTTTGCACCATTATGAAGTTGAGATGTCTTCTTTATTAAGTGTCGTTCATAAAAGGTCCCTCTTTTATAAATCGTGCTTATTTCAAAAAGACACAAAATATCGAAGAATTTTTAATGCAAAATTAAAACTAAGGGGTAAAATAAAAACCCGAACGAACAACATGCAAACATTTAAGAGTAAAACGAAAACTCAAAAAACCATAATTCATGCTAATATTATGGCAAAAACTAAGTATTAACTTAGTTTAAAACTAAATTTGTTTATACAAGGTTGCCCCTAAGTTGTCATTGGGGACTTACTAGAACCAAACTTTATCCCCAAATGGGACAAGGGTTAACCACCAATTGTTCCAAAAAAAAAAAAGAGAGACAGGGTTTTGTAAACTTTTTCACTTGACACTAGGGGGTTTATCTTCGTCAGCAGGAGGAGCGGCTTGAGATGGTGAGGCTTGGGCAGCAGCTTCATCAGGCACGATCTCATCACCCGTTGGAACTTCAACTTCAGGTGATGAAAATTTTGGACTTTGCCGAGACGTTTCAATCGTATCCTTGGTTTTGGAAATTTCAACTTCTAAGTCAAAATTTTCTTGGCCCATTTCCATCAAGGTGTCAAGATGGGCGTTCAAATAATCCCAACTCACGTCAACAACTTCTTTATCCTCAAGAGTCTCATAATCTTTATCACATTGTTCAATATCGGCCCTTAGCTCATCTCTCTCAATCACGACAACATCATAAGAAGCCTGCAATGAGGAAAGGGATCTTTCCAAAAATTGAATCTTGTTTGAAGAATCACACAGGTCTTCTTGAGTCTGAGTAAGTGATTGCACAAGTTCACCAGTGTAAGCCTCCTTTTGATCCAAGAGAGCCTTCAAGCTTCTTATCTCTTCAGTAGCATGGGAAAGCTGCTCTGCACAGGAAGACTCCATGATGTTTTTATCCTTGCCTACTTGACCTGATGATGCCTTCTCGATGGCCAATTCCACTGCAATTACTCTGATATGCTACTCCAAGGTACATTTCTCCTCCTCTACGGCCTCCATGTCAAGATGAAGACTCTCGAACTACTCCTTCCAACTATCAACCTCGGTATGATAGTCGTTTGCTAATTGCTCCGTATGCATGAACCTTTTCATTAATTCTGTACCAATAAGATTGATCTGCATAAAAAGAAGAAGTTAGATACGGTAAAGGATATAAAAAGAAGGGGGGATGATATAAAGTCTACCTTCATGGACTAGTGTACAATCTCGGTCATCCAAGTTAAGGAGCTATGACTTTCCAACTTAGACTTCTCAACCGGGCCTATCAGGGGTTTGAACCACACATCCACCTGGCCTTATTTCTTTAAGAGGTTGCCTCCCGAAGGAACCTCTATCATTATTTGCTTCATTACCCCAATACTGGAAGATCCTACTTCGATAATAGAAGGCACGAAAGTAGGGCAGATGAAGGAGACAGTAACAGGAGCAGTAAAGGAAATTCCACAGGAGCAGACAGAGGAAAAATAGCAAGAGGCGCTTCCTCTCAAACTGTGCCAAAGCCTTGGGGGACCAGTTGTTTAATTGACTCATTAGCAAGATAGGGAATTACATCTTCAGTAGCGGAATGCTCTGACTCAGGCACGTTAGGTGGATCAGCCATCGGAACGGACTCATCGTCTGATACGACCTTTCTTCTCCGCGACCTCCGAATAAGCGAACCTTCCTCATGTTCTTCCTCATCCTCCAAGGTCTGCGACCCACTTGATTTCCTTTTTTATGAAGAGGAGTTAACAATGATTTCTTAGGCCTTGGCCAAATAAAGTTTTGAAGCAGACACAGCAGCAGCAGAGATCCCACGAGCGGGAAACCCTAAAGAATGAAAGGGATCAGAGAAGTTTAAAAAGAGAAAGAGAGGAAATAAAAAGAACCTTACCTTGGGTTTTCACTTTCCAACCAAACCTCGACGAGAGGTACTTCCAAGAACGTTCTTCCATAGGAGCGATCAACAACAATTTTTCTACCGGAAACCGGAGACTTCCTCGACGGTTCCCATGGTTGCTTCAAAAGGAAAAAGAATAAAAATAGTCACGATACTGGTAGTCTATCAAAATAAAGAAGGAAAGTGAGCAAAATCTTACTCACGTGCAAAGTTCCACTTCTCAGGGAAGGGGCGATTTTTTTCACCTACCAAAGCTTTAGTAGGGACAGCAACATACCGTACATACCATCCTCTATCCTTATCATCATCAGAAATAACCAAAACTCTTTTACTCCTAGTCGTGAGAGTAAAAACTACTTGGCGAAATAGCATTAGAGAGTAGAGATGAATAAGATGATACAAATTAAAAGGAACTGAAGCTAAGTTGGCCAAATATCTAAGGCATGCAACTACCCTCCAGATAAGAGGACCGATCTGTCCCAAGCAAACATTGAAGAATCGACATAATTCTATGATGACAGGGTTGATGGGAGGCTTAAATCCTGAGGTAAAGGGATAAGTATACACAAAAGAATACCCAGTTCTGTAAGAAGTTATTCTCTGATTGTCATTCGGGACTAAGACTGGAAAGTCACACTTTTAACAGCAATCTCTACGCACGAGTGAAACTAAACCCTCAGTTATTTTGGTAGGATAAAGATTGTGTGATGTCATTGAAGAAAGATATTTTCTAATGTCCTCGCTATCTTTCACAAACGAAAACTCGGCAGGAACAATCTCATCAACTTTTGGCTAACGAAGTGGTTCGTTAGGTTCCCTACTCTTAGAAGAAGATCTAGAAGCCCTAGCCCTTGAAGAAGACGAAGAAATATTAGCCCCAGATGATGGCGGAGGAGTAATGTTACAAGAAGAAGAAAAACCCCTGGAAGGTGTAGAACTTAAACTTCTTAGCCTACTACCCCTCCTACTCCGGATTGGAGCAGAAGAAGGAGATAGTTCATCTACAATGATATCTTTTTTGGGTTGCTTGCTTGAGGAAGACATATTTACGATAAAGAAGAATTTACAAACAGTGAAGGAAAGTTAGAAGTTTTTCGTGAAAGCAAAGGAAGGAAAAGGGGTATTTTTACTCAGAGGCGACCATCAAAAAATGGAAAAAAAAAACTCATGTGAAAGTCATAATTAAAATTGTCACTTCGTGACTGATGCAGCCACAAAAGGCCCTAAAAGGCGCTGATTAATTGCAGAATCAATCTAAGATTGCCACGTGGCACGAGAATTAAATGGAAGTGACAAGTGATGTATACATTAAGAGCCGGATGCAATGGTACGAGTGAAGCGGCGGCAAAAAATTCCCGCTATAAATGAGTATCCACTTACCAAATATTTAATTGATAAATAAATGGTAAGTGGGGGACTATATATTTATTGGTAAAAAATAGACTTCACACGTGTAATATCTCTGATAACAAGGCGATCTATGTGGAGCAATAGAAACATAGCAGCTGGTCAGAAACCTACAAAGAGGTACGAGACAAAGAGGAACAAAACAACATACCCACGAGACAATTAGATTCGGTAGCCTTAGTCTAATTGAGGAGTTGAAGAGACACGGTCAGAATGAACCACGGCAGAATAAAGGCAGATTCAAAGATCTCCAATAAATGAGTTAAATGTTACATAATATTCACGCAATAATTAAAAATTCCTATTGCAATGTTACATTAATGACAATATTAGTCATTGATGCTCAATCATTAAGAAGAGTAGGCTTTATATTAACAAATTCCCTATAAAAGGGAGTAAAATCTCACTTGTATGGATACATTCGAACCACTACTGAAATACACTTACTTTTATGTGTTCTTATTACTTTCTTATTACAAGTCTAATTATTATTAGTTAATTTTCTTGTTTATCAGAAGCCCGAGTACTTCTTAAAATAGCTTTGACAGAGAATCTAATTCTTTGCTTAAACAATTGTATCAAAGTAATATTATCATGAAACATTTTTAGTTTATGCGGTTTCTTCGTCTTTCTTCCTCATCTATTTAGCACGTGGTTAACGAATGAAAATGTTTTTGATGACTCAACTCCCATGATATGGCAGATGACGTAATATGTGCTCATTCTACACCAAACACTAGCTATATGAGCTATACCCCGATTCTTTTTATTCATTAGTAGTTTAATTTTCTTGACTTGTACAATCGGGTCATATTTTTTAGTGACAAGCACAAAGTCACCTCAAACTAATATGATTGTAGACCTCGCTCTCTAAAAAGGTCCATTTGAGTAGTTTATAGTAGGACACACAAATTCTAACCGAGAAAAGATCAACAATAATGAAAAGCTCAGGATTTAGAGTTTATGAATACTAACATATAATAATTCATAATTTATTTTATTACTAAGATCACACTCAATCAAAGTACAGTTTAACAATGAATACGGTTAAAATTGATCACGCCCAATTTTATTGGCTCGAGTGTCTGCCTCAAGATCAAATTCGAATTGCTGCAAGCTCGAGCTCGAGGAACACGGAGACTGAAGAATCAAGATCAGGCTAAATTGACCCAAAGTAACGGAATAACGGGATATCCGTAATCGACGACCAATCTCGGCGGGAATCTCAGAATTGATAGAACCATTAACGGTTATTGATATCAATCATGTATTTTGCTTCCGAAATTAGAGTTGTACCTGATTTGTAGGACACACATAAATCACATACGCAATTACTGAGAAATAATAAACACTCTACTCTTTTACTTGCTTACAAGATCCTTCAGTTATTATTGTTCTTATTCTTGTTGTTCTTATTGTTCTTGGCACTTGATATCGAGCTTAACCCAAACAAAGGTTGATAACCTGCAATTACACTGGTTTAATTTATCATAATCGTTTAATTCATTTATTTATCTAGTCATTTATGAATTGGCATTGACTCAAATCATGTATCCTTATAACCACATTACAAGTTTAATTGTTACTCGTATTTATAGGTAAACAGTTTGGCACCCACCGTGGGGCTAAGGATAATAGTGATTGTTTAGTGATAATCCTGGTATAACACACTGTTTTTCACATGTTTCTTGTCAAGAATTTTGTTTTCAGAAAGTTTGGCACACATGGCCATAGGACTGAAGATTGCATAAAGTTAAGAGAAGAAGTAGCTCAATTACTCAATGAAGGCCGTCTTCCAGAATTTTCCAGTGATCGAGCCAAAAATCACTTAAGGGAGAGAAAGGCCAACAGAAAGAACGAACAAGAAAAACTTCAGCATGTTATTGACATGATCTCCAGTGGGGTAGACGTCCCACAAGGACCTATATTCAAACGCACCAAAGTATCGATCACAAGAGAAAAGGGAAATCGAGACTTTGTGCCCTAAGGCACCCTCTCATTCAACGATGAAGAAGCAGAAGGCATCTCTCAGCCGCTTAACGACGCCATGGTAATTTCTATTTCGCTAAATAAAATTCAAGTTAAACGTGTTATCGTGGATCCAGGTAGCTCGGCGAACATAATGAGATCGAGGGTCGTAGAGAAGCTCGGCCTGCTAGACCAAATTGTAACTGCATCTCGAGTCCTAAAAGGCTTCAACATGCCTAGTGAAACAACAAACGGGGAGATAATCCTACCAGTGAACGTGGCCGGGACAATCCAATACATAAAATTTCATGTCATCGAAGGCGACATGAGATACATTGCACTGTTCGGAAGGCCCTGGATCCACAAAATGAGGGCATTTCCATCGACCCTTCACCAAATGATAAAGTTCCCAACAGTTGAGGGTGTGAAAACAGTCTATGGGGAACAACACGTTGCAAAGGAAATGTTTGCAGTCGACGAGGTTACACCAATATCACCACCTTCAACCTCAGAAATGTCGGGCACCAAAGATAAGCAAGTGGCCAAATAGCAATCATCGTCCCCATCCTCGACCGAATCGGATAAATAGGTAATCAAAGAAGCAGAAGAGGATTTCTCACTCCTCGAACTTTCGTCATTCCTGAAGAATTGGATGCAACCAAGTCAATGGTCGAGGAGCTGGAATGAGTGATACTGATCCAGTATCTACCCGAACGAAAGGTATACCTAGGAATAGGGTTGACCCGCGAGCTCAGAAAAAATCTCATTCAATTCTCTTATTGATAACACAGATTGCTTTGCATGGTCCCATTTAGACATGACAGGAATCCCACATCGGATAATGACTCATCGGCTGAGCATTGATCCAAGTTCAGTCTGGTAAAGTAAAAGAGAAGGCTTCAGTCCGAAGTAAAGCACGCCTTGATAAAAGGAGGAGGTAACCAAACTTCTTAAAATAGGGTCCATACGGGAAGTAAAATATCCTGAATGGATAGCTAACGTAGTTGTAGTCCCCAAAAAGGGGAACAAACTTAGAATGCGTGTAGACAATAATGACTTGAATCTTGCCTAACATCGATCGAATGATCAATGCCACGGCTGACCATGAGATACTTACCTCTCTCGACGCCAGTCCTGGGTACAATCAGATCCAGATGGACCCAAAGCATCAAGAAAGGACTTCTTTTATCACTAAATCTGGGACCTACTGTTATAAGAAAATGCCCTTCGGGCTAAAAAAAGTGGGATCTATATATCAACGCCTAGTTAACAACATGTTCGAAGAACAAATAGGTAAATCAATGAAAGTTTACATTGACGATATGTTAGTTAAGTCCCTGCACATAGAGGACCATTTGACTCATTTGCAGGAAACATCGAAATCTTAAGGAAGTACACCATGAAACTTAACCCCGAAAAATGTGCTTCCGGGGTCGGCTCGGGAAAATACCTTGGCTTCATGGTATCAAATCGGGGAATCGAGATAAACCCTTATAAGATCAAGGCCATCGAGGACATCACCGTCGAACAACATGAAAGTCGTTCAGAGGCTAACCGGACTGATAGCTGCCCTTGGCCGATTCATTTCGAGATCATCAGATCGAAGCCACATGTTCTTTTTCTTACTAAAAAAGAAAAATGATTTTACATGGACCTCGGAATGCCAGCAAGCATTGGAGGAATCAAAATGATACCTATCGAGCACACCTTTTCTCCACACTCCGATAGCAGATGAGAAGTTGTACCTATACTTGGCAGTGTCCGAGATAGCGGTCTGTGGTGTATTAGTTCGAGAGGAACAAGGTACACAATTTCCAATTTACTACGTGAGTCAAACCTTAGGAGATGCCGAAACTAGATATTCACACATAGAAAAATTGGCACTTGCATTAATAAGCACATCAAAAAAATTAAAGCCATATTTTCAGTGTCATCCCGTATGTGTGATCACCACTTACCCACTCCAAAATGTTTTACACAAGCCCGAGTTATCGATTCAATTGGCCAAATGGGCCATCAAACTTGGCGGGTACAATATAGAATATCAACCCCGAATAGCCATCAAGTCTCAAATTTTAGAGGACTTCGTGGCAGACTTTACGCCAACCCTCGTACCCGAACGGGAAAAGGAACTTCTGCTGAAATCGTGAACATCATCGGGGGTATGTACCCTTTTCATGGACGGCGCCTCAAAAGTGAAAGGGTTCGAGTTCGGGATTGATTTGAAACCGCCTACGGGAAATGTTATTAGACAATCAATTAAAACTGCCAAATTGATTAACATCGAGGCCGAGTATGAGGCTATAATTGTAGGTCTCAAACTAGCTAAAAGCTTGGGAGCGGAAGTCATTGAAGCTAAATGTGACTCCCTACATGTAGTTAACCATGTAAACGAAACCTTCAAAGTTCGAGAGGACATGATGTAGAGGTACTTATAAAAATTGTAGGTGGCCCTGCACTGCTTCAAATAGTATACTCTACAACATCTACTTCGAGAACAAAATACCAAGGCCGATGCACTTGCCAATTTAGGGTCATCGGTCGATGAAGAGAGATCAGCTCGGGGACTGTCGTCCAACTCTCAAGATTTGTCATCGAGGAAGGGAATGTTGAAATTAATTCTACATGCTTAACATGAGATTGGAGAAAAAAATACATCGAATACTTGAGGAACGGGAAGTTGCCATCGGATCGCAAAGAATCGACGGACTTGCAGACTAAAGCTGCTCGATTAACATTAGTCGAAGACAAAACATTATACAGGAGAACGTTTGATGGTCCATTGGCGGTATGCTTGGGACCGGGAGATACTGACTATGTTCTGCGAGAAATCCACGAAGGTACTTATGGAAACCATTTCGGTGCCGAGTCACCAGTTCGAAAGGTCATCAGAACAGGAAACTATTGGTATAGCATGAAAAAATACTCCAAGGAGTTCGTTCGAAGATCCGACAAATATCAAAGGTTCGCACTGATGACCCACCAGCCCGGAGAACAACATCACTCGGTCCTATCCCCGTGGCCATTAATGAAATGGGGAATGGACATCGTCGGTCCTCTACCATCGGCCCAAGTAAAGCTAATTTCATATTATTTATGACTGACTATTTCTCTAAATGGGTTGAAGCCCAGGCGTTCGAAAAAAGTTAGGGAAAAGGAAGTGATCGATCTAATATGGGATCATATCGCGTGCCGATTCGGGATACCCGTGGAAATGGTGTGTGGTAATGGAAAACCGTCGGCAGTAAAGTAATAAAATTCCTCGAAGATAAAAAAATAAAGCATACTATCGACACCATATAACCCTAGTGGGAATGGACAGGTCGAGCGAACAAACAAGACTATCATCCAAAACTTGAAGCCAAAGGGAAGTGGAGAGAAAAATTGACCGAGGTCTTATGGGCTTATCGGACAACGTCGAAGTCCGGTACAGGAGCAACTCTGTTCTCCTTAATGTATGGATACGAAGCTTTGATAAGAGTCGAAGTGGGATAAGCCAGCGCTAGGTTCCGATATGCGACAGAGGAACCACGAGGCCATGAACACCAGTCTCGAGTTATTAGGTGAAAGGCGAGAGGCAACACTCGTTCGAATAGCCATGCAAAAACAACGAATCGAGAGATACCATAATATAAGAACCAATCTCCGACACTTTAAAGTCGGGGACATAGTCCTAAGAAAGGTCACCATCAACCCTCGACACCCTAATGAAGGGAAACTGGGTCCTGTATGGGACGGACCTTATAAAATCCTCGACATAGTCGGGAAAGGATCATACAAGCTCAGAACAATGAACGGAGAACCATTATTAAATAACTAGAACATATAACTCCTCAAGCGGTACTATTTCTAAGGTATAACTTTCTCTTTTCTTTCATTTACTTAAATATTCGAAACTAATGTATTGCAGGAATCCGATCCAAGAAATCGAGACCTCAGGTTTTAAAGTACGTGTTGCACTCTTTTTCCCTTAGACCGGTTTTTATCCCAAATGCGAGGTTAACAAGGCAACAACTATGTGCTACCTGAGGACAATTCAACAGTATCCAAGGCTTCTTTACCATCAACCTCGAATATTGGGGGGCATCACCCTCGGATTTTATGTGTTCGAGAAATCTACCTAGCATCAATGGGCCTCGATAGGAAATTTTTGTAATAGGCCAAATGGTCAAATGAACCGTGTCCATATAAATTAGCCGAACCCCGACAAAAAAACATGTACGCATGTATAAATAATACAAAGAAGCATTCTCTTTTCTCGAACATCTCATGTTTCAAAGTAAATTTTCTACTATGAGTAATACAATTCTGATCTATTGTGCAAAACTAACACTTGTGAAAAATGGCTCAAGGGCTAAGTGAAAGCATACCTCGAACACTCGGGGACTGCATACTCGAGCTATCTAAAGTTCGAGATCACAAGACCTCAAAGAGGCACTCCTCGATATATAGGCCAAGGCCATCACACTCGAGGACTAACTTTTCGAACAAGTTCAAAATGTTATCGGGCAACAAGTCCAAGAGACATACCTGAAGGCTACGGCCATATTAAAGACTACGGTCACTTTAAAAGCTACGGCCGAAATGAACACGGCTCAGAGACGTACGACTTCCTCCTTAAACTAAAGGCCTCCAAATACTTTGAAAAATAGGTTAAATAAGGCTACCCTCGACAAAGCAAATAAAAATGGCTTCGATAAAATCAGCCCTCGAATAATTTAAAGGCTTCGATAATATCAGCCCTCAAAAAAACCTCAAGAGGTATCAAATTATCTTAACGCAAACGAGCTATGATAAAATATGGTTCTTACCATTAGACCCTCGAAAAACCCAATGGGTACAAAAAACACATGCTAAGGCATAAAGAATATTTCACTAAGTCTTTTAGCCGAAAAGGGGAAAGTGATAGTCGTTTTTAGATGCGTAAATGGCCCAACTTAAAGATCCTAAGGGCCGATCTAAAATTTCTAAGGGCCAATACAATTAGAGTTTGAGACCTCGCCCTCATTCTATTCGAACCCAAGGGTTCAGTTATTCTGAGCTCAAATAATGGTCAACTACACCTCGAAGATTCACCTAAAGGGTATATAGCGGTGAGCTCGAAACACTTAAAAATAGTTTGATGAAAACCTAAGGGTTCACTTTATCCTAAAACTCAAGATTCATTCGAACTGGTTTATTAAAGATAACTCATCGGTCAATTCGATCGAACCATCCCCGAGACAAGGTCTCGAACAAGTTTCAAACTCGGGAACTTGCCCTCGTAAAAATGAAAAAACTTAAGGGTTTATTTCAATCACTAGTTGAACTACAACAATAAAAACATATGAAGGCATCCAAGAAAAACTATCTATTATATATCGAATATTTTGTACAAAAGGCCGGTCAAGGCCTTACACAAAAAATTATAAAAGAGAAAAAAAAAATCCTAAAGGCCTAGTTTATCCAGGGAGCAACGTCCTCGGGAACCACATCTTCGAGAGTCGCTTCTTCAACGGCCTCATCATTTTCCTCTCCGCTCTCGGACCCGCTGGTTGATTCCTCTTCATCGGAAAGCAAAGTTGTGGCCTCGCCTTCCAAAACTTTGACATCTTCAACATCAGCCAAGAGGTCAAATCCATGGGCATGTATTTCTTCGAGAGCCTTTCTCCGAGATTGCCTCATAGAATTGTCAACTGAGCACAACAATCTAATTTCACCTGCAGTGGAGATCTCGTGTGCCCGAAGATTGGTAGCCTCGACATCAGCACGGTAAGACGCCACAAGCGCCTCTACCTTATGCTTAACATTAGAAAGCTCAGCGGCCAGCTTAACCTCGAGCTCTTTAATCTTCCGAGCTCAGGCCGATTTTTCCTCCCTCACATCTTGGAGCTGTCTTTCGACTGATGTCAATCGGGCCCGAAGTGTGTCCTTCTTCGAGGTGAGGCGCTCCATATGCTGTCTTTACCCAGAGTTTCAGCTTCTTTCATTTTGGCCTCCTCTCAAAGTTGTTCCACCAGCTCACCCTTCCGCTGAAACTGCAAAACGAAGGGTTAGTCGCCAAATTTGACCTAATACTTAGCAAGACTTGCAAGAATTTACCTTACTAGTTCGACGACATCGGTTCGATCTTGTCGAGCCTTTGTGAGTTCATCTCGAAGGGCCAAAACCTCCTCCTTCTTTTAAACGTAAAGGAATTTGAGTCCAACCCCCTCCTCTACGAGCTTCTTGAAGATAGCTCGACCTTGGATTTTCAAGATGCTTCTCGATGAAGCACCATGGCCTGTATACAAAGAAAAGGTTCAGGCTTGAAGAAATATGAAGTAAACCTGAATATAAATACAAAGAAAATAAACTTACTTGCTTCAGAAACAGGTAGGCCTCGTCAAACACGAACGAAACATCTAGCTCGGGACCATCGTCGACTCCGGCGAAGCAATCCCGAAATATGTCATTCCCATCATGATCATGTCCCACATCGGGAATACATATGTCTTTAGATTTTTGGAGTTACCCCTCGAAGAATGAGGGACCGAGCGACGATTCACCGATGTTGATTATCCCAAGCGAATCACTTGGGACACTATCTTTTTTTGAAGGACGTCGGGGCTAAACCCTTCGAGCGCATCCGCCGGCAAGATATCACAGTGGAGGGCATCCTCACTGCGCGATTGCTCGAGCACTTTGCGTCAACCCTCCTCTAAAATGCCCTCGAGCCGAGGAGGAGCCGCCTCGAGCCCCACCGGCTCGACATATCCAATGCTTCAAGTTACCAGCTACCAGTTGTTTTCTTCACCCCTTTATCGATATGAGGAACAGAGGGCTCAACTTTTGGCTTTCGAGATTTTTTTTGCTTGGCTTGGGGTTATCGAAGGGGAAGTCCTTCTCTTCTTCCTCTCTTTATTCGGCTTCAACGCCTCCTCCTCCCCGGGTGGCGGTGGCCTCATGACCACATTTTCATCAAGGACTGCACGTAAAGGAACTAATTTAGTAAGGATTATACCGCAAGGAAAACTTTGATGTATAAGCAAAGGACCTCAACGAGGTTTTTGGCTTCTTATCGGCCTTTGGCCAAATCGCGCAAGCTACGTTTGGCGTATGTAGATGTGGAGGCCAACTGCCGAACCCAGCCTTCAAGATCCGGAATTGCACCGGGAACCAAGGAGAAGCTACATCATGAGAAGAGAACCTGAGTCAGCAAAGGAATAAATATAGTAAAACAGTGAAGTACCCGAATCGAAGTCGCACTTACGTTTCATGTTCCATTCCTCTTGGAATGGCATTTTCTCGGCCGAAATAAGATCGGAGGTCTTGAATCGGACAAATCAGCCCATCCAACTTCGGTCTTTGTCTTCATCAATACTTGAGAACACCATCTTCGTAGCCCGATGCTGCAACCTTATTAACCCACCACGATAAAGGCGTTGGCTGTATAGTCTTATCAGATAATCGAGGGTGAAGGCCATTCCCTCGACCTTGCTTGAAAAGAACCTGATCAGGTTGACGATGCGCCAGAATGAGGGATAGATTTGACCAAGGGTTACTCGGTACTGGCGGCAGAAGTCGAGTATGACAGGGTCCACGGGACCCAGAGTGAAAGGGAAGGTATCTACACTAAGTTATCCTTTGACGTAAGTGGTGATATCCTCATTAGAGGAAGGAACCACCACTTCCATATTTTCGCAACCACATTCCTCCTTCACCCTCTAGAGGTATCACCTTTTGATATTGAGCAGATGTAGTGGGACATGGGTTCACAACGACCTGGGACCGAGGAGGCCTTTCGACTTTGAATTCGGAAGTTAATTCGATTGGCCCCAAGACACATTCCTCGATACAAGGTTCCACCGGCGTCTTATCGACGGTAGACCGAGAATAAGAAGATGAAGATTTCTCTTTTTGCGGCACAGTCTTGGAAGTCTTCGCCATTTGTATGTTTGTAGAAGGTGGAGGAAAGGTTTGAAGTTAGTGGCTCTGGTTGAAGCAGCGGTGGAGTAATTGGCAACGGTTAGATAAATATGAGAAGAATTTGGGGTTAAGAGTTTATTATCAAAGCAAACTAAATTTTGAATCAACTAAAGAGGTGGTATTTATAGGCTTGAGACGACAGTTTGGTGTCACTAGTGGCCGACCAATGACTGACATGCATTGATTGTTTTTTGGGAACCAAACCGACGGGACATTTCGGTCACATCACGTCATGGAGACGACGTCATGATAGAGGTATTGAGGAATCGAGGTACAAATCATTTCTTATCATATAATTATAAGAAACACGGGGACTATCTGTATATTGTTAAAATCAACCACGCTCGATTTTTGTGGGCTTGACGGTCTGCCTCGAG
Organism: Nicotiana undulata; assembly: GCA_005239495.1. Lineage (NCBI taxonomy): Eukaryota > Viridiplantae > Streptophyta > Magnoliopsida > Solanales > Solanaceae > Nicotiana > Nicotiana undulata. Next base: position 45,242 of record ML252339.1, read on the forward strand.
ATTAAGTTGGAATCGAAACAGGCTCGAGCTCGAAGAACGCGAAGACTGAAGGATCGAGATCGGGCTAAATCGACCCCGAAGTAACAGAATAACGATTTATCCGTAATAGACCAACAATCTTGGCGGGAATATTGAATTGAGAGAACCATTAATGATTATTGATATCAATAATGTATTTTACTTCCGAAATTAGAGTTGTAGCTTATTTAGGATTCCTCTACTATACAAAGAGGAACCCTCTTCATTTGTAGAACTCAAATGAATCACATACGCAATTATTGAAAAATAATAAACACTCTTCTCTTTTACTTGCTTACAAGTTCCTTCTGTTCTTATAGTTCTTATTCTTGTTGTTCTTATTGTTCTTGGAATTTAGTCTCGAGCCTATCCCAAATCGAGGTCGATAACTTGCAATTACACCGGTTTGATTTATCTTAATCATTTAATTTATTTACTTATCTAGTCATTTATCAATTGGAATTATATCAAATCACGTATCCTTGTAACCACATTACAAGTTAATTGTTACTTGTATTTCGAGGTAACCAAATGAATTTCATATTACATATGCAGGTGGAGGCCAAAGCTATTGAGTTCTTGTGAACCCATATTATATATTTTCTTACCCGTAAAATGGTACAGTTGAATATTCTAGATGGTTTATATATAAGCGAACGAATTTGATCCAAAAATGATAAATAAATAATATTAAAAACAAGACTTAGCCATTAAAATTGAAGAAAATGACAAGCTTGGTTTCGAGAGCAATGCCTCCGAGGAAAGAAATAAGAACAACGTAAAAGAGCAAATGAAGGTATCTGATTAAGCTTGAGAATGAAATATAGCATAAGTTTTGCCAACTATTTCATGTGTTACAATGGCTGCTCAGCCTAGTATTTATACCTATACACAGGGAAACAAGATCCTAGGATCAATCCCCCCATAAATGACAATAAAATGGCCATTGATGAATATATAATGACACGCCATGAATGCAAATATTCTCCGCAACGACTACCCATTTAATGCTAGAGAATATTCTTCATTGAATGCTATCTGATGACAAACATTCGATCTGCTCACGTTGATCATGCTCCCTTCAGGGTCTATACGACGCCAACTGCAGTTGTTGCTCCCGGTAAGGGTTGTTGCTTGATTTACTTTCTACTTGTCTTCGGTTCCACGAGTCATGCTACTATTAGATCATATAATATAAACCAAATTTACCCTATACAAATAGTCCCCCTTTTTTCCGATAGCATTTCTTTGTGTCATTGGAAGTTAGGGAAGATCCCTTTCTTGGCAGAAAATCTTCTGAAAACCTTCTGAACAGTCTTTGACGCTTGAAAAGACACACGTCTTCTCGTATTTAATACTCCGAACACGTGTTGCCCCATGATTTAGATATATTTTTGCCAGTTCTCCAGCTAATCATGACCACGTTCTTTGTCGTCTATAATTTTACTTATAATCATCATTTACCTCATTCACTTCCAAAATTTTCATAAGTTCATCATCTTATTTTCACTTAACCTCCTTCTGCTTTCATCTTTTTTTTACTTTCTTCAAAAACTTTCACTACCTTTTTACTACCTTGGCTTCTTTTACTGAATCTTTTGAAAACTCTGGCCTTCTCTGCGGTGGAGGGCCGAAGAGAAACAAAGACAAAGAGGTTGATGTTGACGCTGATCCTCCCACGAACACCATTATACCCAAACACTTGAGTATCGTCAATGACTTAAGAGAAGTTCCCTTCTGCATCTTCACGGACGTAAGATATTAGCAGGTACCCCCCTATATTTGTAGTTCCAGTATTCATGTTGTGAAGGAGGACTGCAACTTCCCAGACCTTAAAATCCATGCTCTAGATTTGATAGAGCGGGTTACCTTCACCAGGGAAGGTTCCTTCACCTTTGGTCTGTTTTCTATGAGCGGAGAACTCGACCCTGTGATACTGGAGTTCTACCACCGATACCACGTCTGCTTGGAATAGGGTTTCCAGAAAGGTCTAGATTGGTACTCCCAGGTGGACAACTTGAGAGAGGAAGGCACGGAACCGGCGATTGCACCACTCATCGACTAGTCTACCGCAAATAAGCCTTTCCGATTTAAAAGGGTTATTTTAGGAAAGCGCGGACATTTATTAAGTGTCGCTCTATTGATAATTGGCACGGGGGGAGTATGATGTGGAGCATGCTTTATGCAAAAATAATAACGCGTTGCCAAGTATTTGCATGATAAAATATGTAAAAAAGATCAGAGAGTCATGACATAGAAGTCTGAGACAAGATGAAATAAAAGGGGAGAGGACGTACATGTCATAGCAATAAAGGGAAACGGGGAGGGGAAGTTCATGTGATAGCAATTTAGACAAATAAAGGAAAATAAGGGAAGGGATGTGCATGTCATAGCTATTTAAACAATTAAAAGGAAAATAAAGGAAGGGAAATTCATGTGTACATCCCCAGCGGAGTCGACATGTTGTCGCACCCCATTTTCTCGCGAAAGAGGTTTTCGACATATGACAACTCTTTTAAAGAGGTATTAAAAGGGAAGAGTCGCCACATAACTTTTTTTACGTGCGTTAGGGCACCTATTTGTGAATAACTCGATTTTAACTAGACCATCACTAAATATCGGGCAAGGGATCAAATCACCTCGAAGAGAAGGTTTTAGGCACTCTTCGAGGTCCAAAACTGTGGGTCCCGGCCGAACATAAAACTATGTGGATTATGTAATTAGGCTAACTGATCAAGTAAGGAGGGGTTAGAAGTTGAAAAGCCATAATATAAAAAAACTCAACATGATTACTGAGATACAATTACAATAGTCTATATTAAACGACTAAGCATATATATCAAGTATATCAACGGGAAAAAACGAGGAGGGGGAGGGTCCTATGTTTTTTAGCCTAAATAATCACCCTTTGCAATATAAATTATACTTTGCAACTCCTTGAGGTAGGGTTTGCTCATATTATTCTGCGGGCACATTCTACCATCTCCTTCTACCCGATTCCTATGTTCAAGTTGTTTACCTAAAAGTGTTCTAATTCAATTCTAGGTTGTACCCTATGCGTGCAGTACCCGCCCATTACCTATGGTCCAGAAGGCTCTTGTCCTCTATTTGGGTGGTTCAAGACATTACTGAGGGTGCTCAAAATGATAAAACTAGGCGAAAATTAAAATAGGTTGGTTTGCAGATAATAGCAATGAAAGGCTCAAGTTATCCTCCACACATAAGCAAAAAAAGCACGGGATCGGTCACAAATTTTCCAAATTATGCAGTGCACATTGTTAATCGTAAGTTCTATAGGCATGATCTCTATGTGATTCTTACTTCCAATATTAAGAAGCATTCGTGCAAATTAGAACATTGCAAGTCCAATAGGCATGATTTCTAAGTGATTATGGATTTCAATATTATATAGGTTGTGTTGTAATTTATAGGCTAATCGTGTGTTGTAATTTCTAGGCTAATCGTATACGAAAATTGAGTATTGCCTATAGACATGATATCAAATCGTTTTGTGTGTGTAAGATTCATATAGGCATACTTTCGATTAGTGTACAACACATGAAACTAACTAGCATATATGGCATGTTGAACAAAATAGCAAATAGACCACGTAGATCCTATAGGCATGTTTTCTACCCATTCATGCAAGAATCAGAATACCCTAATCCCCCTGTTCATTAATACCCCGATTGGTTGTTTGTGAAATATTACAGGCCTAATTAAAACAATAAAAGAAATACAAACTTAATATTGGCTAGTACAAGCCCAAATTTAGCAATTACAGGTCCAACACAAGTACAAAGTAACCCAGCAGTGCCCTTTTGGCCCTTTACGAGTCGTACTCGTGCATATCTAACATGCCATGATATCCAGGCTTGCAAACTTGTCTGGCCAATGCTCAGATACAATAATACACACGGCCCAATAAGTCAGGCCCCAAACATGAAAGAAAATTGTCTTGCTTACCCATTAATGAATAATAGGAGCATGGGGACATTAAACATGCCATTCAAATAGCTCAGAGTTTACTAAGTATCACCTCAGGGGTGACATCTAACAGGTGAGAGGACACACATGTACAAATACCTTACGATGAGCACATATGTGAGGCTTTCAAACTAAAAATAAGTACAAAGCATGGACTTCTCAAGATGCCCATATTAGTTATAGGAAAACATGAATCTTCAAAGCAAGAAACTGAGCATAAGAGTTAAAGACATGGATTGGTTCTACGAAGATTAACAAATGAAAATGGCATGCTCAAGAGACTCCTCTTTAGGGTAGATACCACAACAGTGTTCCCAAGGAGAACATAAAGATACAAGGTAGGGCATTACTAAGTTTTGTAGACCAATTCAGGGAAAGTAGGAGTGCTACTATGGAAACCTAATACAGAATCTTAGGGTCAACAATATCACAAACTCAACACTACATCTACAAATTGATCACAAATAGCAAGTTCAGTTATGCACGTCAAAGATACCCTAGGTATTAAACTCCAACAATCCTAGCATTAGCAGGCATGAGTCTACAAAACGGGATGGTACTAAAGTAAGCAACTATAATGAGGATTGGGGTTTACAAACGGTAGAGTAGCATGCTTGTCTGAAGAGTTCAAGATACAGACATGATCAAGTAGCAAGTTGTGCCGGAATGGCCTAGCATAGAGAAAACTAGTCGAGCAAATTTTGGGCATGAATAAGTATCCCAATAGGTTTAACACAATAATTCAGAACAATGCATGAATATGGGCAAGCAACATACATAGGAAACTCATGTGTGCATAAACATAGTAGACTAAGTAGGTTCAAGATGGTCAAAATATACATCATGGGGAGATATCCAAGTGCAGTATTGAGACAAGTTTAGATGCTGAAGAATATAGGTCTATAGGATAACTTCGATATAGATAGGATTGCAAACAAAGGTAACAACATATTGTAAACACATAGGTTCAGAAAAATTCGAACAAGCATAGTACGTAGGTCACGACCACAACTAAGAATAGAATTGCAAGAGTCAAGGTACTCACCTGTTGCAAATTAAACAAACAAGTAAATTAAGTTCAAGCAAGAAATCAGCTAGCAATAAATAACAGGATTCCTAGAATCTTAGTGCGTCAGAATTCCCAAGGGTCTCGAATGAATCACGGGCACTATGCACACTTAGGAAGGAGCGACAATTTAATTTTGGTGATCTTGGCTTCCAGCTGGACAAGGTCTTAAATTTCATAATAGTAGAACAAATGAGAGTGAGAGCATAACAGTGATTAAGGTTAGTGAGTGTTAGGACATCTATGGGGAACCGGAAAGGGGTTTATATAGTAGTTGGAATTGAACGGCCAAAGATGGAAAACAATCAATTAAGCACAAATAAAGAAAGGAAATATCATATACAAATCAGATTCAGTAGAGAGATGTAGGATATCAAACCTTAGTTGGGTCCAATCGATAGAAAATCGAATCAAAGGTTCAATTCGCTCCTTGTTGAGCGTATATAGACGGAATATTGCCTAAAATCAAAAGATTCGAGTCATTCCAGTCTGAATTTGGAAGTGGTACTTGCCAAAGTTAAGCAAGTACCTATGTGATACCATAAATGGATGACCAATAACGGAAGACGTCTCATAAGGCAAGTAAATTATAACGACCTAACCGGTCGTTTTGAGATCCAGCGCGTCGTTCAGCTGTTAGGAGTCACGAACAGCTTCATTTTAGGCATATTGACTTGTGCGTATGGTCGGAATAAAATTCAGGAAGATCGGAGTTGAATTTAAAGGAAAATTCTCATTTCAGAAGTCTTAAGTTGAAGAAATTGAGTAAGACTGGGATTTTGAGTAGACGAACTCGGAATCAGGATCCGAAGGTTCCAACAGGTTCGTATGGTGATTTCGGACTTGGGCGTATGTCCGGAACGTGATTTGGATAACCCGAGAGCGTTTCGATGTGTATTGTGGAAATCAGTATTTTAAGGAAATTTCCTAAGTTTGACTTGAAGTACATTTCAATGATATTGAGGTTCATTTGGGATTCCGAGTCTGGGAATAGCTCTGTATGGTAATTATGGAATTGGGAGAGCGATCGGAAGTGAATTCGGATATCCGGAAGTCAATTTAAGGTCATTTGGCTAAAGATAGAAAACTGAAGGTTTTTGAAGAATTCGACCGGAAATGAAAATTTTGATATTTGGGTTGGAATGCGATTCCGGAAGTTGGAGCAGGTCCCTAATGTCGAATATGACTTGGCTGCAAAAGTTGAGATCAATCGGACGTGGTTTGATAGGTTTCAGCATCAAATGTGGAAGTTAGAAATTTCAAAGTTAAAAAAGTTGAATTCTTGCGCGATTCGTGTTTTCAGCGTTGTTTGATGTGATTTTATGCCTCGAGCAAGTTCATGGGATGTTATGGGACTGAGTCGTGTGTTTGGACGGGATCCCGGGGGCCTCGGGTGTGTTTCGGAGTGGTATTGGGGCATTTCGGAATGAATTTGCTGCTGGTTGTTTCTGGTGCTGCTGGTGTTCTATGCGATCGCAGCCTCAGTTGTGCGATCACAAAGAAGAAAGGTGAAGGGGGCGAGTTTTGCTTATGCGATTGCGGTCCCTTTTTGTGTGATCGCGGATAAGGTCTAGGCAGAGCAGTGCGATCGCAGGCCTGTTACTGCGTTCGCATAACAGAGCGAGTGAGGGTGCTTGAGATGACCTGTGCGACCGCAGGTGTGTTGGTGCGATCGCGGACGAGGGTCTGGGGTGGCCTGTGCGATCGCAAAGGCTCTCCTGCGATCGCAGAGAAAGCCTGTGCTGGGCAGTGTTGATTAAAACGGGATTTTTGCATTTCTCTCACTTTACATATGCCATGGACGGATTTTGAGAGCATTTCAAGGAAGATTTCAACCAAGCTTCAGAGGTAAGATAATTCTACTTATTTTTAAGTTAAATACAAGAATATATCATGGATTAGAACATGAAAATAGTGAAAATTTGTGGAAAAATTAATATTTTGAAAAAAACCTAGAAATTTAGAAATTTGGATTTTAGCCACGAATTTAGCATGAATAATTGAGTAAATTTTTTTATTGAATTAGTAAAGCTTCGGGTAGAAATTTTCTTCAAGAAATTTCGAGGTCCGGGCACGTGGGCCCTAGGGCATTTTGGTCATTTCATTGAGACGGGCTGGGGAACTTTGTAATTTGAATTGGTTATGATTTATTGAGTATATTTTCATTGAATTATCGTTATTTGGATAGTTTGGGAGCGTGCACATCCGTTTTTAGTCGTCGTAGAGGCTTGGAGGCCGGTGATGAATATTCGGAGCGAGGTGATTTTCCTTTCTAACCTTGTAAGAGGGAAATTATCCCTCTAGGTAACCATGTTTGCAATGTGATCTTGTTTGGGGGCTACGTACGCACCAAGTGACGAGAGTCCGTACGTAGTGGCTATTACTGCTTTGTCCGGGTAGTTAGGACACAGCATGCTCATTGTTTTCTCCTGTTGTAGCATAAATATGACTTGTATACTTGTGTGATTGGTATTGTTGTCTTTGAACGTTGTGATACTTGGCTTGATTTAAGTGTGATAAGAGAATAACGGGATGGGATCGGGCCGTACGCCACGACATAGTGATGATTGATTATATTATTGAATCGGTCCGTACGCCACAACAGAGTGATGATTGATTATATTGTGGGATCGGGTCGTACGCCATGGCAGAGTGATGATTGATTATATTATGGGATCGGGCCGTATGCTACGACAGAGTGATGATTGATTATATTATAGGATCGGGCCGTACGCCACTGCGAGATTGAGACTACAAGGGTGGGATCGGACCGTACGCCACGGCGAGATTGAGACTACAAGGGTGGGATCGGGCCGTACGCCACGGCGAGATTGAGACTACAAGGGTGGGATCGGGCCGTATGCCACGGCGATATTGAGACTACAAGGGTGGTATCGGGCCGTACGCCACGGCGAGATTGAGACTACAAGGGTGGGATCAGGCCGTACGCCACGGCGAGATTGAGACTACAAAAATGGGATCGGGACGTACGCCATGGCGAGATGAGAATTACAGGGTGGGATCGGGCCGTACGCCACGGCGAGATTGAGACTTACCATTTGGGAGCGGGCCGTACGCCACGGCGGATACCAACTTGTTTGATTTGAGATTATTACTTGATGCCGGATATTGATGTACTTGATTATTTGTTTACTTGCCTACATTTTTCCTTACATCTTGCTTACTTTATTACGGTTAGATCTTAGTGAGTATCGAGTCGACCTCTCGTCACTACTTCTTCGAGATAAGATGGGATACTCACTGGGTACATATACGTATATGTACTCATACTACACTTTCTGTGCATTTTGTTGCACAGGTATCTTCATAGTTCAGCGATTGATATAGAGACTTGCTCGGGCTGCATTCATCTGGAGGCGTTCGGCGGTTGACAGAGTCTCCTTCTTTCTATATCTTTACATTGTATCTTTATTGCTTTTGTCCCATTTATTTCTCAGACAAGAGTTGTATGATTGTATAAATTCTTAGAAACTGCTCATGTACTTGTGTCACCGGGTTCTGGGGATGTGTGAGTCTTGTTTTATTGAATTAAATAGATTTCTTATCGTGTTTAATTTACAAAATTTTATTTATTTGATTATGAAAAGCAATAAAGGCAACGATTTCTAAATCGTTAAACAGGATGGTATTTCAACTGATTAAGGGGTTGGCTTGCCTGTCGGTGGTGTCCGGCGCCATCACAACCCATAGGTTTTGGTTCGTGAAAATGTGGTATCAAAGCTCTAGGTTCCTGTAGGTTTCACGAGTCATGAGCAAGTCTAGTAGAGTCTTGCGGATCGGTACGGAGACGTCTGTACTTATCTTCGAGAGGCTACAGGGTTGTTAGGAGTACATCCCTTCTTAATTCCTCATAGTGCGATTTGATTCCTTTCAGGCTTATGTCTATGCATCTTACTACTCAATCTTACGCGTCGCGAAGCGCTTCCTATAATCGAGAGTTTGAGGAATTGTAATGGGGCTACAGATATGGTGCGTGATGTTCTTCATGCATAGTCGAATGGACTGTTGTTATCGCCCTACAGAAGAATATGATGTTATTTCATCTTAGTAGCTGTGTTTCTGAGAGCCTTGAGGCTATGCTCGGATAGTGATGATGTTACGATTGGATATCGCGCGAGGGTGATATGGTGGTAGAATGCTTGCCCATGTGTTGGGGGTGATGAATGGCTTGAAGGGAGGTCTTCTCAGAGTGTGGTTTCGAGATTTTGGTATTTTTAGTTCCGGTAGAGGAAAGGCATTTGGATTATGAATGGTCCGGTTTGGGTTGATAAAGTATCGAGGTTGGGTGTCATTGGGAAAGGTGGAATATTCACCTGTGGTGTGGTATCGCCGTTTGATCGAATAAAACATGTTAAATTCGCCGGTGTTATAGCTCTTAGGTCGCATGGGGTTAGAGTATTGTGAAGAGGTGTTGAGGAAGCGGTTGTCAGAGATCGTGGTGTGTAGTAGTTCTGAATTGAACAGTTTCTTTTGATGAAGGCGATTCGAGGAAGATGATCTTCGTAAAGAATTAAAGTTGTGATGATATTGTTGGTTTAAGAGCTACGGAGGGCAGTATTCAATTGAGGCAGCAGGAGGGCATCATACGATGAAGGAAGATACGTGAGAAGTGCTAAGCGGTGGTGCCAATTCTAAAAGATCAAGTGTAAGGAAAGGAAGTCAGGTAGCACTTAAGGGAATGAGTTGGGCAAAGTGGGAGAGCGGCAACTTGGTTATGAATCAGAAGATGTGGTAGCCCGTTTAGTAGATGTCTAGGAAGAGCGGACGGATTGGTAAAGATGTTAAATGGATACAGGCTTAGGATGGGGGTCATGATATTGTAGAAAGTGAGAATCATAGCATAATGGTAGGTGTCAGTTGGCTAGTTTCCTCGGTTGGGTTATCTTCTGTGAGTAGGTTAACGGTTGTAGGGATGGTAAGTTTTGTGCGAAGTCCTAGTGGCTAGTCGCTAGGAGGTAGAATGTGTGAATGGTGTTAGAAAATTCAAATATTTAAGGGATGCTAACAGGAGAATTCAGAAGAATTGGGTGGATTGGTGGGACAATGTCATGTCATCAAAGGAGAAAAGGATCTCAGCAGGGACTAGAGCGGTGCAAGAAGTAGCTTCGGGCTAAGTGGGGGAGTCCCACTACCTGCAGTTGGGTCGTAGGATTGTGCTCTCATGGGATTGCAGATTTGTCGGCGCATCGACAAGATGTTACAGCTAAGGGAAAAGAGTATATCGGTAAGTGAGCATGGCATATGAGAAAAATGTGCAAATTTGTCCTATTGGACCAGGGATAGGCTCTGGAAGACTAAGAATTTGTGCTTAAGACATAGGCAAGTTGTAAAGGTAGTGCTTCAGTCACGTGCTTCGTTGAAAAGGGTGTTCATGTGCTAGGAGAGCCTTTGGAGTTGATTGTATTCGGGGCCATTCAAAGTGGGTGACTCTTAGTAGTGGTCCTAATGAATTCGATATTAGAGAATGCGGTGTTTAAGGTTTTCAGGAAGTAGTATAATTAAGAATCGAGCTTCTGCAGTATAATCTCTAAGAGGAAGAAAGATGGTTGAAGTGTTCTATGCTATTTCAGCACGCTGGATAGTATCGGAGGAGTGAGGGAAATAGACTCCAGGTTGTAGAATGATTATCAGGGGGTTGTGAGATGATTTGCGGAATTTAGGCAGCATGGTCTCGTAAATTCAAAGTCACCTGGGATGAGTGAGGGTTGAGCTGCGATGAGTTGAATGAAGTTACTACTATCTTTGAGGGAATTGCGATGGTTAAAAGAAGATAGATTGGTTAGCCTTGGTTGAAATGGTACATGTACGGCAGGGATCAGCTCTTTCTCTGTGTTTAAGTATGTGTATGGTTTGTGCAGATGTGTGTTGGGCCATCGGCCGTCGTAATAGATTTAAGTTGTAAGCATTCAAGTACTACGACCTGTCAGGTGTAGGCGGATCCCGAAGGGGTATGGTGGTTCAGTCCACTGCTTGAGGATTTGCATATATTGTGATGGTGAGAACTCACTTGTGTGTTGTTGTGATTCTCATGATTTGAGGTGAGTAAAAGGTTTCTATGTGTGGTGAAGTGTTTAACCTATTAGTGGGTAAGGAGTTATGATGTAATTGCTATGCCATTTCTTATCGGCACGTTGGGTGCAGTGAACAGTATGTAACTGGAAATAAGAATTTGAGATTTGCAGTTCGGTGTTGACAAAGGTGTCACGAGCTCAGAAGAGCAAGAACAAGGGATTTGAATGTCTAGAATGAACTGAAATTGTCTTCAGTGTCATCTGAGTTGGGTGTTTGGTGAACGAGGCTTTGTATCCTGGTTACGGGCCCTTGAATTGTTTTACAGCCTTAGGATGATCGGTGGTATGGATGTGCATACTTGTTGCCTTGTGCGGAAAAGCCGTGGGAGCGTGACCACGGGAAGGTTATGTGAGTGTGACTTGTAGTCGCCTGATTGATTGTAGATTTAGACTAAGTATAAGGAGGTATAATATTGCTTATTTGAGAATATATGCCTTGAAGGCGTTCGATCCAGTTATTTACGGATTTTGGGGTGTTTTGCCCCGGCTATGATGGTGGTTCTTATGTATTATGAGGGGAATTTGGGTATTATGAACCCAGGTAAGGCTATCAGCCTAAGTTCAGTATGATCAGAATCGGCTTGGAGTGAGTAAATGGACTTAAACAAGATTTTGGGCTTCATGCGAGTCAAAAGTGTTAATTTCAGTATGGCACTCCTCAAGGAGGGGCATTGGGATATCCGGTGTTGTCCCGTCTTCGTCAAATTCATGTGATATTGCGATTGTGCCGTGTGAGTTGTGAAACGGCTTGGTAATTTCTTACATGTTGAAATTTCGCGTAGTGATGTGGTGATGTTAGTAGGATGGCTCCTAAGATTCAGATTATATATCGCACCTCAGTCGTGCTGGAGTTTGTAGCATATGGCTCTATCAGTCTCCCTAGAATGGGATTATGCACTTAGCGTGCTTGTTACCGATGTCAGTAAATTGTATTAGTGAGCAATTTAGCTCTGTGTATATATTTCTTTATGTAAATCCTATGACGGGATCGGGTGGCACGCCGCCACGGGTATGTTATTTGAATTGGTTTGCGCGCCGCAACAGTGTGATGTTGAGCAAGACTCCTATAATGATTATTCTTGTATTTTACTTCCTATTTCTCTGAGGAAAGTTCATATTTATAGCGTGAGTCGGGTAGTCGCTTCCTGATGTCGTTTCCTTATGTGTCGTGTTCGAATTGTCGCCTATTGGCGCATTGCGGCATTGTGTGAGAATGTTGGTTATGCCTGGGGTGATTGGTTATCTGAGCAGTTCATACTGGGTGAGACGAGATTTATAATTTTGGATTGTTGTGATAGGATTATGTGAGTATATTGCAAGGGAGTTGCCCTTATTGGTTTGCAATGAGATGATGATCTAAGTTTAGAGAAAATATTTCAACGTGTGGTTAACTCTGCAGATGGTTATGAATTTATACACGTCTCCTCCGTTGTGGTGTTATCGTCAGCGTTATAGCAGAATATATGAATGTATCTTATAAGGTACCTTGAGAGCATCAAATTCGCAGAATTCTGGCTATCAAGGTTCAAGGAGCGTTATTGTGGTAAGATGATGGACTATGCAATGTATTGTGCTGATTCCGCAAAGGCGCGCAGTTGTGTTCTGGTGCCTCGTGTGGTAGTTGATACGGTGTTCAAACATTAGAATCAGGCATGGCAGAGAATTTCAGGTGTTGGAACCGAGTTTAGAACGTATTGTATGAATAAGAGGAGTATATCTTCAGATTTGATCAAGCTTATGTACTCAACTTTGTTGTGGTAGCACGGGCAGGTGCACGAGGTGTTAAAGAGTGATTCCAGCTAATTTTGGGGCAGTTCCTGGCACGTTCGAGGACGAACGTCTGTTTAAGGGGGGGAGAATGTAACGACCCGACCGGTCGTTTTGAGATCCAGCGCGTCGTTCAGTAGTTGGGAGTCACGAACAGCTTCATTTAAGGCATATTGACTTGTGCCTGTGGTCGGAATTGAAATTCAGGAAGATCGGAGTTGAATTTAAAGGAAAATTCTCATTTCAGAAGTCTTAAGTTGAAGAAATTGAGTAAGTCTGGGATTTTGAGTAAATGACCTCGGAATCAGGATCCGAAGGTTCCAACAGGTTCGTATGGTGATTTAGGACTTGTGCGTATGTCCGGAACGAGATTTGAATAACCCGAGAGCATTTCGGTGTATATTGTGGAAGTCAGTATTTTAAGGAAACTTCCTAAGTTTGACTTGAAGTACATTTCAATGATATTGAGGTCCGTTTGGGATTCCGAGTCTAGGAATAGCTCTGTATGGTGATTCTGGAGTTAGGAGCGCGATCGGAAGTGAATTCGGATATCCGGAAGTCAATTTAAGGTCATTTGGCTAAAGATAGAAAACTGAAGGTTTTTGAAGAATTCGTACCGGAAATGGAAATTTTGATATCGGGGTCGTAATGCGATTCCGGAAGTTGGAGCAGGTCCGTAATGTCGAATATGACTTGCCTGAAAAATTTGAGGTCAATCAGACAAGGTTTGATAGGTTTCAGCATCAAACGTGGAAGTTAGAAATATCAAAGTTCATAAAGTTGTGCGCGATTTGTGTTTTTGGCGTTGTTTGATGTGATTTGAAGCCTCGAGCAAGTTCGTGGGATGCTATGGGACTGAGTCAGGTGTTTGGATGGGGTCCCGGGGGCCTCCAGTGTGTTTCGGGGGTGGTATCGGGGCATTTCGGAATGAATTTGATGTTGCTGGTTTCTGGTGTTGCTGGTGTTCTATGCGATCGCAGCCTCAGTTGTGTTATCGCGAAGAAGAAAGGTGAAGGGGGCGAGTTTGGCTTATGCGATTGCGGTCCCTTGTGTGCGATCGCGGAGAAGGTCTAGGTAGAGCAGTGCGATCACAGGCCTGCTGCTGCGTTCTCAGAAGAGAGCGAGTGAGGGTGCTGGAGATGACCTGTGCGACCGCAGGTCTGTTGGTGCGATCGCGGAGGAGGGTCCTGGGTGGCTTGTGCGATCGCAAAGGCCATCCTGCGATCGCAGAGAAGGCCTGTGCTGGGCAGTGTTGATTAAAATGGGATTTTGGCATTTCTCTCTCATTTTACATATGCCATGGACGGATTTTGAGAGCCTTTCAAGGAAGATTTCAACCAAGCTTCAGAGGTAAGATCATTCTACTTATTTCTAAGTTAAATACAAGATTATATCATGAATTAGAACATGAAAATAGTGAAGATTTGTGGAAAAATTAGTATTTTGAAGAAAATCTAGAAATTTGGAAATTTGGATTTTAGCCACGAATTTAGCATGAATAATTGAGTAAAATGTGTTATTGAATTAGTAAAGCTTCGGGTAGAAATTTTCTTCAAGAAATTTCGAGGTCCGGGCATGTGGGCCCGAGGGAATTTTTGTCATTTCATTGAGCCGGGCTGGGGAACTTTGTAATTTGAATTGGTATGATCTATTGAGTATATTTTCATTGAATTATCATTATTTGGATATTTTGGGAGCGTGCGCATCCGTTTTTAGTCGTCGTAGAGGCTTGGAGGCCGGTGATGAATCTTCGAAGCGAGGTGAGTCTCCTTTCTAACCTCGTAAGAGAGAAATTGTCCCTCTAGGTAACCATGTTTGGTATGTGATCTTGTTTGGGGGCTACGTACGCACCGAGTGACGAGAGTCCGTACGTAGCGGCTATTACTGCTTCGTCCGGGTAGTTAGGACACAACATGCTCATTGTTTTCCCCTGTTGTAGCATAGATATGACTTGTATACTTGTGTGATTGGTATTGTTGTCTTTGAACGTTGTGATACTTGGCTTGATTTAAGTGTGATAAGAGAATCACGGGATGGGATCGGGTCGTATGCCACGACAGAGTGATGATTGATTATATTATGGGATAGGGTCGTACGCCACGGCAGAGTGATGATTGATTATATTATGGGATCGGGTCGTACGCCACGACAGAGTGATGATTGATTATATTATGGGATCAGGTCGTACGCCACGGCAGAGTGATGATTGATTATAGTATGGGATCGGCCCGTACGCCACGGCGAGATTGAGACTACAAGGGTGGGATCGGGTCGTACGCCACAGCGAGATTTAGACTACAAGGGTGGGATCGGGCCGTACGCCACGGCGAGATTGAGACTACAAGGGTGGGATCGGGCCGTATGCCACAACGAGATTGAGACTACAAGGGTGGTATCGGGCCGCACATCACAGTGAGATTGAGACTACAAGGGTGGGATCGGGCCCTACGCCACGGCAAAATTGTGACTACAAGGGTGGGATCCGGCCGTACGCCACGGCGAGATGAGAATTACAGGGTGGGATCGGGCCATACGCCACGGCGAGATTGAGACTTACCATATGGGAGCGGGCCGTACGCCACGGCAGATACCAACTTGTTTGATTTTAGATTGTTACTTGATGCCGGATATTGATGTACTTGATTATTTATTTATTTGCCTACAATTTTCCTTACATCCTGCTTACTTTATTACGGTTGGACCTTAGTGAGTATCAAGTCGACCTCTCGTCACTACTTCTTCGAGATTAGACGGGATACTCACTAGGTACATATACGTATGTGTACTCATACTACACTTTCTGTGCATTTTGTTGCACAAGTATCTTCATAGTTCAGTGATTGATTTGGAGACTTGCTCGGGTTGCATTCATCCGGAGGCGTTCCGCGGTTGACAGAGTCTCCTTCTTTCTATATCTTTACATTGTATCTCTATTGCTTTTGTCCCATTTATTTCTCGGACAAGAGTTGTATAATTGTATAAATTCTTAGAAACTGCTCATGTACTTGTGTCACCGGGTTTTGGGGATGTGTGAGTCTTGTTTTATTGAATTAAATAGATTTCTTGTCGTGTTTAATTTACAAAAGTTTATTTATTTGATTATGAAAAGCAATAAAGGCAACGATTTCAAAATCGTTAAACAAGATGGTATTTCAACTGATTAAGGGGTTGGCTTGCCTGACGGTGGTGTCCGGCGCCATCACAACCCATAGGTTTTGGGTCGTCACATAAATCATAGGTAGACTCCAATTCTAGGTCGGAATTGGAGAGAAATCAGGCAACATATGCTAGGGTTTGCAGAAGAGAGGAGAATGTTCGAGAGAGTATAGAGGCGGCTGGCTAACAAAAGTAGTCTCTAGGGATAGGGTAAGGGGTTGTAAGGAGAATGGGTTGGTTTAATTTGGGATGTTGATCATCTGGGATCAAATTCCATGATCAAAGGGAAGTAGGGTTGGTCAGGAGATGGGTATAAGATTGTGGGCTGCTACTGCTGGGTTAAAGGGTATTGGGCCAGGGTTTCTAGTCCGAAAGTTAGCCATATATTGGTCTAATAGTTAAATACACAAAAATTGTTGTAAAAATAATTTACAAAAATATTAATAGAGAATAAAATATTACTTGTGCAAGAAAATGATTGAAAATTATAACTTAACATTAAAAAAATATATAATTGATATATTCGCACAAATAATGTAATAAAAATATAATTATGCATGAATATAAGTTATTATTGTAAATTTATGTAAAAAGCATACGAATACAAATATACTTACATAAAATAAAGTAAAATATCATGAAGCATATATGTTGATACAAATAATAACACTGGTTAATTAAACAATTACAAAATAATTTAAGGGGTAATTGATTAATATTCAACTGATTTAAAGGCCATAGAAAATAATTTTGAAGCTCTAAAATTACAAAAAATTATAAAAATACTTGTATAAATCTTGTAAATTAAATAATGATGGAGAAATGATATTTTGAAAATGTAGATACTTATTTTATAAATATGAGGGCAAAATTGGGTTTCATTAGCCGCCCATCTTTACTCGGGAATGATGAAAGAATTGTGGGGTAAAGAAAATGATGACCAATTTTGTCCGAATTGAGTGAGGAATGATGTATTTTTGAAGAATCAGGGCTGAAACCTAGTTCTTAAGTTACCTACATATTCCTGGTGTTACGGGAATCAGGACGTGTGTTACTCTGGATCCAACAACAAACAAAACTTATTGAGTTGTTATACGAGTGGTCCTATGTTTCGAAAAAAGGTTCTTATGGATAGGATAGTGTCTTAGGTAATAGATATTTAGGTGGGGTCATGAATGCTAATTTTGACATTACGAGTGTATCACAAGGCAGATATTTGAACGATTATAGAGTAAAGGAAGTCAATAATTGGTTGTCAGTTACGTTTGAGGTAGTCAAAGGGTGTGAACTTTGTGAATGGAAACCGGAGCAAAAATTACTCCTGTTTGCAGAACGGTTACCTCCTCAGTTAACTGTAAAACTTAAAACACGGTGCATACGAATATATATGGGTTATTAAAAAAATTTAAACATGATGCAAATTTCCATCAGATCTTGAGGGTTGTCTTCGGACGATGAGGATGATGTCGTTAGACCATGACGTCCTAGGCCATGAAGTTTATGGTAGGGGATTCGCAAGCCATAGATTGTCTCCTCAGGTCATGAGGATGGTGCCTCCGGACTATGACGCCTTTGAATGATGATGTGCAGTTTTGGGAGATCATCAGGCCATGAAATTGTGTCTTCAAACTATGATGATGGTGCATTTGGACTATGACGCCTTCGGACAATGTGGCGATGTTTCAGCCCATGAAATGCAAAGATGTAGCAATATCGATTGTTTGATATAGAAAAAAGGCGATGCGTAGCCATATGCGAGGACGAGACAAGACAAGGGTTAGTCTTGTATGAGATGATGACAATGCTTAACCCTATGCGAATAAAGGAGGCAATGCTTAGTCATATGCATTGTAGAGGAGATAATATTTAGTCTCATGAAAAGGAAGGCAACACTTAGCCTTATGCAATAAGGGGGCACTGCTTATCCTCATGCAAGGAATAGAAACATTGTTTAGTCTGATGCAAAGAAAGGCAGTGCTTAGCCTTATGCATTAATGAAGGCAATGCTTAGCCTCATGCAAGGAATAGAGACTATGATTAGCCTCATGCAAAGAAAAGTAGTGTTTAGCCTTATGCAATAATGGAGGCAATGCTTAGCCTCATGCAAGGAAATGAGACAGGGTTTAGTCTCATGCAAAGGAAGGCAGTGTTTAGCCTTATGCAACGTGGAGGCAATGCTTAGACTCATACAAGGGAAGGAGACGGTGTTTAGTCTTATGCATAGGAAGGCAGTGCTTAGCCTTATGCAATAATGGAGGCAATGCTTAGACTCACGCAAGGAATGGAGACAGTGTTTAGTCTCATGCAATGGAAGGCAGTGTTTATCCTCGTGCGATAATGAGGTCATTGTTGAGCCCTATGCAAGAAAAGATGAATATATGCGAGAGAGTAAAGTATTTCTTAGCTTGATGTATTGGCATTTGGCAACATTATCGTTACGAAGATAGTGATTTTGCTGCGTGTATGTATTTGTGAATATTCCTTCTATGTTCATTGTGTCTCCATTCAAAGAAAAATTGTGAGTTTTGTGGGGGATGGTTGGTTCGTGCTCTTGATATCCTTGCTTTGACTTTTGCCTTCAGGTCCTGCTTGAGTTACCCTAGGTAACGTCTTGGCTGGCATATAAACAAATTTTTTGAGAAGCATGCATGTATTTAACAAATTACTTTTCATAAATGTAGTTATTTGAAATATATGATAATGCACGAGATTAAATAATTTGGATGAATTGGTGACTGTGACGCATTTTGAGACATTGCAACCTCCTTGCCTTAGAATTTTCAGGGTCCTCCTAAACATTCTGCCCCATTTTAAATGCATACTTCTGGCAAACTCGAGATCGTGCCCCAATTTCTGACCATGGAGAAATGAAGATTTTATTATGATATGACCGAACACACATGGCTGCCTACGTATCCCCTCTTAAACAAGAATCAGGTCAAGCGTAGTTCAGTTACATCAAATAGAAAATGCAAACAATCTTAAACATAGTATCTCTTGACTGCGTCTGAATTGTTAGGTTTCGGCCAAATCTCTCGGACAATTTTTGCAAGTATAAGTGCTCCTCATGTCATTACCCGGTCAACCATGTAAGGGTCCTGCCAGTTGGGTGAGAAATTCCCCTTGGCTTCATCCTGATGTGGGGAGATTCGCTTCAGCACCAATTTTCCCAGTTCAAATTGCCTTTACCTGACCTTTTAGTTGAAAGCTCTTGCCATTCTGTTCTGGTAGAGTTGACCATGTCATACCGCATTCATTCTTTTTCCATCAGTGAGAGCTAGTTGTTCATACCGACTTGGTACCCATTCCACATCGCTGAGCTCAGCTTCTTGTATGATTCATAAAGAAGGAATTTCCACTTTGGCGGGAATAACAGCTTCCGTACCATAAACTAGTAGGTAGGGAGTTGACCCAGTTTATGTGTGAAATGTGGTACAATACCCAAGTAAAGCAAATGGCAGCTTCTCGTGCCAATGTTTGTAATTGTCCACCCTTTTCCTCAATATATTCTTGATGTTCTTGTTGGTGGCTTCTACGGCTCCGTTCATTTGCGACCTGTATGCTTGTTACACCCCGTACTTTAATATTAGGATAGCTCATTGTAATCGATATAAGCTTGAAGGGATTAGGACCATTCATGAGATTATAGAGGATTTGTGACTATAAGACCTCGTAAGTTTAACAACATTGATACCGTTAGATACATTTTGATATGGTATTTATTTTGAGTGGAACATTTATTGTAGAAAAATAATTAAAAAGTATGATTTTATATAGTTATTAATATCACTACTTTCGAAAATGCTTTAAATTATACTCATAATATGAGAAAGTTTATAAACTAGATTTTATTTATTGTAAACAAATAGAAATTGATTTCTCACAAGCAAAGAAGGTTATCCTTTTACCATTTTAAGAATTAGGCGTACGAGAATTTTACTCTTTATATGAGATTAGGAAAATTAGAAGTTGAGAAAATATATGTATTCTTACATGGATATTTTAATAAAATAATAGTGTATGTATTTATTTTATATGGTACTACATGAGCTTGATAGTAAGTTATATAAAGTGTGTTAAAAGTGAGTAGTATTTTAAGTAAGTTGAGATAATTCTTAATTATATGGGTAATTGGTTGAATATTGGTTAATGGGAGATTAATTAGTTAATTAAGGGTTTAGGGATTAATTAATTAAGATGTTGGTTAAATGTTGGGGATGGATAAACAATGAACGTGGCAGCCCCCCCTTCTTAAAATAAGATGACTCTTAAAGTCATATGAAAGGTGGCAAATTTTGAAGAGTGGTAACTGTAAAGACCTGTATATTCCTTAACCAAAACGACGCCCGATTAGATCCCTATGTCGTTATATCTATAGGATTGAAAAGTACCCTGCAGACTTAGAGGAAAACTTTCGTGAAAGAATGCAGATCTGCGGTCCACTATGCGGTCGCATATCAGGTATGCGGACCGCATAATGGCCGCATAGCTGGACAACTTTCTATCCATTTTGAGGGCAACTGTGCGGCCCAAAATGCGATCGCATTTCGTGTATGCGGACCACATAGTTTCCGCATACCTGGGCAGTTTCCTCTTTCTTTTTCGCCCAGTAGAGACCTGTTTTGCGGCAGGTTTGTGGACCGCATAACCGAAATGCGATCGCATTTCGGACCGCAAACCTGCGTCGGGGCACCCATTTCCTAATTTTAAACCCGACCACCAGACTTATATAACACCCCTTCCCCATCGTTTTAGCCATTTTCTGATAATTTAGAGTGAGAAGAGAGTGGTTTCTAGAGAGAGAAGGTCCCAACCCCTTCAATTTGATCCTCCATCACCACTCAAGCTTGGAACTAATCAAGAAGGACACCAATTTCTTCCCTCTAAGAGGTAAGCTTATACCACACCAACCCTAATTTCCAGATTTTTAGTTAAAATGGACCATGGATAGGTTAGTTCATAGGAATGGGGATGGAAACCGTACTTGCATGTAACCAAGTAAACCTAAACTAGTAAAGGAAAATAGGTTAGAGTAATCTTTCACTAAAAAGGGGACCATGCAATCTTAATGAACACCTAATGTTTGATACAGTGCTCAAGTAAGCTCAAGCCATGATCATTATTCTTAATTTTGGGTTTGATTGTGCCACTTTGTGAACTAGATTGAAGGAGCTAAAAGGTCCGGTGAATTGTGGTAGGGAATTAAGGAAAAACCCAAATTCAGGTGTGTATGGATAACTCTAATCTTCATAGAATAAAGCAGTTGGTGCTAAAATATACGATATGAATTCCTTTGTTTGATTCTCTAAAGATTAAATGGGTTCTATGTGTTAAGTGGCGAACTTCTTGCTTTCACGCTATTCTATGTTACTACCATGCCGTTATGCTATTTGAAAGTATGAATTGTGATCACCATGTTCTTTCTTTTGCTATGTGTACGACTCCTCTTATGTGATGGTTTTAGTCAATGTGAAAGATGAGTATATAATATGGTTGAAGAGAGGAGTGTAACATAAAAGGGCTAAAGATGCCCAAGTGCTAAGAGTTGTATAATAAATGATGAGAAGGGATATGAACTAAAGGATTAAATTGATGTGGTATGCCCAATAGTGATGATAGCTTAGCCGATCGGGCTGGGATCGGACTCCATGTTGTACACATTGTGGTAATCGCATCGAAACTATGATATTGTTAATGTCTCACTATTTCAAGTGAGATGGCTTAGCCGGTCGGGCCGAGACCGGACTCCGTGTGATAACGTCACGGTGGTGATTATGAATTATGATGTTGTAATTCCTCACATGGGATGGCCTAGCCGTTCGGGCAGAGACCGGACTCCGTGTGAGAACGACACGGTGGTATATTGAAATTGTGGCACTTGTCTTTAAAGAACTACTATCCAGAAGATGGCAAAACGGGATAAGAAAACATGGTGATTCTTGTTTGTGTTTCCCCTATTTCTGTGAATTGTTATTTGAGGTCTCTAATTGTGTTACTACATGTTTGATGTTTATTCTATCTAGAGTAGAGTTTGTTCATACATACTAGTACTATTCAATGGTACTAATGTCCCTTTTGCCGGGGGCGCTACATCGTCATATGGATGTAGGTGGCTTCCGATACATGTCTGACCATGTTAGCCATCTCCCCACTAGTGATGTTGGTGGCCGCATAAGCTTCACTTAACACCTTCATCAAAGAATTCATGTGTGTGTCTGAGTCTTGTAAGAGTGATAAGATGGATATCCGAGCAAGAGTAATTTTTAAGTGGTCAACAACAGAATACTCCCTTGCTTGTATCTTACTCCAAAGATCATCAGAGCTAGTTTCAACAACAGGCGGCTTAGGTGCTGCTTCCTTGCTTGTTCCTCCAAGATTCTCAGGTGTGTAAACTCTGCCAGTTCTAGTCATACCTTGCGCGACACCTGTTTCCGCCAATTTTTCTTTTCCTTCTCTCCTCGCTTCCACAACATAATCCCATGGAATATAATCGGACTTGTAAGATGGCGTGGGAGCTACCATCAATGAGAAGGGTGTAATTACCTCGATATCAAATGGTGCTTGGGTCTGTACCACAACTAGATTGAGGGTGACCGGAGATGTTTTATGAGTTTCTCTCTCTCGAATGAGTCCAGTAGACCCATCCTGATCCCATTCTTCATCGGTCTCTATCGCATTCACTCCATCACATCTATGATTTGCGAGAGGATTGTTACAAACATTTGGTGCAACTTTCTTTGCCTGTATAACCTTAGTGCCGATCAATGTATGAATCTTCTCCTTCAACGTGCGACATTCCTCAATGGTATGACCCTTCATGCCTAAATGATAAGCACATGTTTTGTTGGGCTTGATCCAACGGTAGGGGTTTTCCACAAAAACAGTAGGGATATGAGTAACATAACCAGCGGCCTTCAGTCTCTCATACAATTCGTGAATGGGTTCAGCAATTGGGGTGTATTTTCCGGGAGGACTATGGTCGAAATTTGGATGCGGCTTTGGGTAGTTTTGACGGGCGGGTGGAGGTGAATGGTAATATGCATGTTGAGTGTTATAGGTATGGTAGGAGGAAGCAGGGTGTTGGTATATTGGGGGTGATGGTTGATATATGGGTGGAGGTGTTTGGTATGTGAGGGGAGACTTGGGGCCTTAGGCTATCATTACAGCACCCATTTATTTCATCTTTGAAATGCCTCTTGATTGCAAAGCTTTCTTTGTGGCCTGCAGTGCCTTGAATTTGGTCACCATCCCATTCTTAATTCCTTCTTCTATTCTTTCTCCTAGTTTGATGATGCCGTAGAACTTGTGATTTTCAATAACCATCAACCTTTCGTAATATTGCGGGTCTTGAGCTCTGATTAAGGATTTGTTCATTTGTTCCTCTTCAAGTGTTGGACTTACCTTTGCATCTTCTAATCTCCAACGACTAGCATATCATAGAAAACGTCTGGCGTGTTTTTCGTGTTGAAGCTGAATCTTTCCATGATGTCTGACGACATACTCACCCAACTAACCCACTTCTTTGGGTTTTGATTGATATACCAAGACAACGCGTATCCTGTAAGGCTTCACATGAACAGTTTTATGCGATGTTTATTCTTGCCTACTCCTACAAGCTTGTCACAATACGTTCTCAGATGTACTTTTGGATCACTAGTTTCATCGAACATTTCAAACTTGGGAGGTTTGTAACCCTCCGGCAATTCCACATCTGGCTTAATACATAGTTCCTCATAGTTATACCTTCAACACCTTTACCATCTTCAACACTCTAAACTCTACCAGTGAGCTTCTCGAGTTCCTCCGTCATGTTTTTAATGAGCACATCCTTCTTAGTCAATTCAAGTATGTATAGGGTTTTTTGCAGGGTGTGGGGTAAGGTTTCCACATATATGAGGTTGCTTTGATGGATTCCTGGAACTTGGATATAAAGGGTGGTCATTGGTCGAGTTTTGGGTATCAGGCGTAGGTTGTGGTGCATTATGGGAAGTGTGATAAGTTGTGGTTTTTGGTTAGTGAGTTAGATGATGGTGTTGTTGTTGAGGGGCCGGTACTGGTGGCGGCTGAAGGTTTAAGGGAGGTGCGGGAGGATTTAGTGGTGGGTATTGGTGTTGTGTGTTTTGTGGTGGTGTCTGGTTCTGGGTAGTCGGGTTTTGCTGGTTAATGTTGCCGACATTAAGAGTGAGGAGAGGTTTGTCAAATTTTGGACTTGTTCAAGCTTGTCCTGTAGTTCTAGGATTTTCTACTCCAAACGTAAGACCAACTCATTCTGTGCCAGGGTACTTCGGCCATCTGAAGTTGTGATGACCCAAAAGGTCATCTTACGTAAGATAAGCTATATCTGTGTTCCGAGGCTTCGAGAGCCTCCGTTAGTATCACCTCGATATGCGTGCGCAGCTCGGGCGTGTAGCCGGGAA
Source organism: Nicotiana undulata (assembly GCA_005239495.1). Lineage (NCBI taxonomy): Eukaryota > Viridiplantae > Streptophyta > Magnoliopsida > Solanales > Solanaceae > Nicotiana > Nicotiana undulata. The sequence continues at coordinate 69,745 of ML252339.1, forward strand.
GCTATCATGTGAAAATTTGATAAAAATGAGTTTTGATAATTAATAAATGAATATAGTTGACTTTGGTAAACATTTCTGGTAAACAGACCCAGACCCGTGATTCGACGGTCCCGGAAGGTCCGTAGGAAAATATGGGACTTGGGCATATGCTCAGAATCGAATTCCGAGGTCCCAAGCCTGAGAAATGAATTTTTAAAGAAAATTGTTTTCTGAAAATAATAAAGGATTTTGAAAATGAATAATTATGTGAAAACTGTGTTACCGAGTCCGTATTGTGGTTCCGGAGCCCGGAACAAGTTTATTATATATTATTTGTCTTATCTGTAAAGTTTGGTGTAAAACGGGCGTGAATTGAGTGGTTTCGGATAAAAAAAATGAGACTTTGAGGTTTTAAAGAATTTGAAATGTGACTTGGAAAGTAGTGTTATGTTCCCGAGGTCCGAATGAGATTCCGAGATCGGGAATAGTTCCGTGGTGTCATTTATAAATTATCTGTAAAGTTTGAAGTCGTTCCGAGCAGTTTAGGCTGGTTCGGCGTATTAAAGTAAATTCTAGAATCTTAAAGTTCTTAAGTTTGATTAATTGGATTTAGAGTTTTAATTCGATGTTTTTGTTGATATTCTTATGATTTAAAAGCTTGAACAAGTTCATATGATGTTTTGGGAGTCGTGTGTGTTTTTGGCTTTGATCCCTGAGGGCTCGGGTGAGTTTCGGGTGGCTAACGGGATGGTTTCAAGTTAGAAAATCTGGTGTAGGCTCAATTTTCTGGTGTCTGGTGCAGGCTTCAGTGCGATCGCACACGAAGCCCTGCGATCGCATAGGCTTAAGGGGAGGGGTGGTCAGGTTGCTCTATGCGATCGCATCACCCCATCCGCGATCGCATAGAGGGGCAGTGTACCTGGGTGGGGGTTGGGTAGTCTGTTGCACTATGCGATCGCATAGCATACTCCGCGATCGCATAGTGTATTAAGTGGGTAAGGGCAGATGGAGTAAAATACTCAGTGCGATTGCATACATAGACCCGCGATCGAAGAGCTTGTCAGTCACACCTCTATGCGATCGCATTCCTGCCTCCGCGATCGCATAGACTAATTTTGCCCAGTCATTTTATTAACTCCAAAACAGACTTCATTACGGGAATTTCTCAAAGTTCAGCCCTCTCCTCCATCCCCAACCTCCATTTTCGAGCCTTGAGTCTACTCTTCCTCCATTG
>MDKH01066408.1:0-11395 GCA_005239495.1 Nicotiana undulata
ACTATACTTTTCAATATATATATATATATATATATATATATATATATATATATATATATATATATATATATCTTTCGCTCCAAATCTCCTCAATGATAAAACCACCGGTGCTCAGTCCGTATCTCAGAATTTGTCATGCAATGCAATACAGGGGAAAAGCTCCCGGAATCTCATTCGTAGTCCCAATTTAAATATGCGATGCAGTACCGGGGGAAAGCTCCTGGATCTCAGTCCGTAGTCCCAATTTAAATATGTAATGCAATACAGGGGGAAAGCTCCCGGATCTCACTGTAGTCCCAATTTAAATATGCAATGCATCCACGGAGGAAAACAACCAGAATGCGACAGAAACAGCATATAGTGCCACAACAAGCGCAAAAGCAACAAAGACAGAATGCAAGGTGCGATGATCAAATAAATACAAATACTTGAATCACAAGAATGGTAAAAACTCACTCATAAGAAGTAGCCACTGAAAGGAATGCCAAGCACAAGGAGAAGCAGCATAACGAGGGGAAAATAAGTCAAATATAGCAACAATTCTATATATATTCAAGTTCACAACCAAAGAAACCAAATCATCCCCGCAAGGGCAGCAACTATAACCAATCTCACCTAGACAATGAGATTCACTGAATAAACTCAGCTTGAACGAGTGCTCAACAGATAGGCAACACCCAAGAAATATCATCAACATGGACGGTCATCAACTAAACCCAAGTAGCACTTAAGGGAAAATCATTTAAATCACCATGTGTGACTCACGGGCATGCTTGACACCAACGTATAGATATTCAAATTACAGTTAACAATTATAGGGTGAGATCATACTAGTTTTAGTCAAATAAGCAGTGTATGAAATAAGATATAGCATAACGGTAGGAAAGGCAAAGTCTGTATTTAAGTCCATTGATGTTTAACTTAAAGTATATATATTTTCATGTATATCGCCTCGTATTTTACTCTTGTCTCGTGAGTTTTAGATGTTAATTGGGATGATTTATATTGATTTGAAGTGTTTTTCTGTGTAGGAATTATTAGGGAGCAATTGGAGATGAAGCGCGCGAAATTGGAGCCAAAACGGACGAAACCGGGAAAAGTTGGATTTTTGGGCGCCACCTGTGGCGCTGGAGGCAGTGTCAAATTTTTGGGCAGCGCCCTGGTGGGCGTCCGGCGCTACCCAGGGCGTCGGTGACGAGAATATTTCCTATTTTGCCCGGGACATGGTTATTTCGGCCCTAGACCTACCCCAACACGTATAAAAGCAAGTTTAAGTTTATTTTTGAGGGGAGAACGTGATTTTGGAGAGAAAAACAACCGAGAAAAACACTTGGGAGCACGGATTCGATCAATTCTTCCACATCTTATCTAGTATTCATTCATTTTATGTTGAAAAACATTATATTTGATGATTGTATGAACATGTGTGGCTAAGAACCCTATTATTCTAGGGTCATGGGTGAAACATTAACATTATATTCGAAGTTTAATTTAACGAAGTTGATTTTATCATATTGGGTTGTTTATTTAATTTTATTCCTAATTATTTTACTGAGTAGTTAACAGTGAAATACTATCTACGAATCTAGAGTTGAACTCGAAAGTGGGAATTCTGGATTGCATATAGAATTAAATAGAGCAAGTTCTTGAACTCGGGCATCGGGGAATGGATTTGCAATTAGGATAGACATATGCCTAATTGCCTTGCTTGGTTGAAATACAGGAAGTGTAAATGCATTCTTGTTAATCTTGGTTCCATAGACATATAGGCATTAAAAACTTGAATAGGCGAGTAAGAACTCGAAAGATTCTTATGAGTAATATAAACCCTGTCAATCAACAAACCAGATAATTCAACTAGTTATTTTAAGCCAAGACTATAACCTGATTGTTAGTTAGCCCGTGACCCTGGAATATCTTCTCCTATTGATTGTTAACCCGAAGTTGCTGTCTGTTAGTTGATTCTCTAGTTAATTAATTACTTGGTATTCTTTTAGGTAGTAAATTAAATCATCATATTTCTTGTGATAAATCCTTTGAACTGATAAGTTAATTAAGTTGATATTGTCAAAAGCTAATCACAAGTCCTTGTGGGTTCGACATCCGACTTTCTAGTCACTTTATTACTTGACGAGCACGTATACTTGGGTGAGTGTGTTTGGTCCCAACAAGTTTTTGGCGCCGTTGCCGGGGACTTAGAAATTAGCTATTTGACTAAGTTGATCTTTTATTACTTGTTTGTTCAAGTTTTACGTTTCCGTTGTTTGTTGTGTCAACGCAGGCTCTTCTCTTGAATGCGGAGGAGTAGAAGCGCAAACACCCTCCTTCCTCTGGATCCAGAAATTGAACGCACACTTAATAGAACAAGGAGGGAGTTCGAAGCAAGAACGAGAATAAACGAAGAGTTGGACATTGTAGTTCAACCACAACTAATAGATATGGCAAGTAATGAGGAACGTCTGGTGATAGAGGCAGCAAGGCCCAATCTGGCCAATATGACTCATGCTATCTTGAAGCCTGACATCACAGGGCATTTTGAGCTCAAACAGTACATGATACAGCTGATTCAGTCCACATGGCAGTATGTGGGGCTCTCTCATGAAGATCCACAAAGGCATATTCAGAACTTCTTGGAAATCACGGACACTTACAATTATCCGAACGTCTCCAAGGATTATGTCAGGCTGACATTGTTTCCCTTTTCACTATTGGGGGAAGCTAAGGAATGGTTGCAGAAGGAGCACGCAAATTCAATTAGAACTTGGGATGATTTGGCAAGGAAATTCCTAATTAAGTTTTTTCCTACCAAAAAGACAAAAGCACTGAGGAGCCAAATTCTTGGGTTTCATCAACGGGATGGCGAAACACTTCGTCAAGCTTGGGAAAGATACAATAAACTACTCAGAGACTGCCCACATCATTGTCAGACTGAAGAGGTATTGGGGCACACTTTGTTGATGGGCTAGAAGAAGCATCAAAGATGAATCTTCATTCAACTTGTGGGGGTAGTTGCATGGCCAGACCATACAGTGAAATTCAACTCTTGCTAAATAACTTCACTGCTAATGATCATAATTTGCAAGGAGATGGGGATGCAAGAAGAATAATTAAACCAAAGGCAGCAGGAGTGATGGAACTTGATGACGTTATCGCAAAGCTGGCGAATCAGATGAACAGAATGACAATGCAGCACACACAACAGGTGCAACATGTGCAACAGATGTCTATTTTCTGCGAGATATGTGGTGAAAGTCATGTGAGTGACATGTGCCCTACAAATCCAGAGTCTATATATTATGTTGGGCAACAAAACAGGGGTCAGATGAATCAACAGGCACAATATGCGAACACATACAACCCCAATTGGAGGAATCATCCCAATTTTTCATGGGGCGGAAATCAACAAAATCAGAATCAATATAGGCCCCAAGGTAATTTCAATCAACCCCAGAAACCACCCCAACAGGCAGAAGAGAGTACGAATGACTTGCTTAAGAAGTTGCTGCTTGACAACCAACAACTCAGGACGGATTTAAGGAATCTTTAGAGGCAGATGGGACAATTAGCAGCTAATCAAAATACTAGACCTGCAGGTGCTCTTCCCTGTGATACAGAAAAAAATCCTCAAGTTAATGCAGTTACACTCAGAAACGGGAGGGAATTAGAGGAAGTGCCAAAGAAGAAAAAGGACAAGCCTACACCTGAGGGAGAACTGATCCCTAAGGCAACCCCTGAAGAAAAGGCAAATAATGCAGGTTCAGAGCAAGTAAAGGTTGATAGGCCACCACCTCCTTTCGCCCAGAGGTTGCAGAAAAAGAATGATGATCGTATGTTCAGCAAATTCCTCTCTATGTTGAGCCATGTTCAATTAAATATTCCATTGGTGGATGTGCTTCATGAAATTCCAAAATAGGCTAAGTAAATCAAAGATATAGTGGCTCACAAGAGAAAATTGACTGAGTTTGAGACAGTTGCACTTACTGAGGAGTGCACTTCAAGGGTCCAGAACAAGCTCCCTCAAAAGCTTAAGGATCCTGGCAGTTTCACCATTCCTGTGCAAATTGGCAATATTGTTGTGGGTCGTGCTCTGTGTGATTTGGGGGCAAGCATCAATCTGATGCCCTTGTCGTTTTTCAAGAAATTGGGTTTGGGAGCTCCGAGACCCATTACTGTGATGCTGCAATTAGCTGACAGATCCATAGCCCACCCTGAGGGAGTTATCGAAGATGTGCTCTTGCAGATTGGGAAATTCATCCTCCCAGCTGATTTTATTATTCTTGACTTTGAGGCTGATGAACAAGTTCCAATCATATTGGGACAACCTCTCTTGGCTACAGGCGATGCAATCATCAAAGTGAGAGAGGGAAAAATGATAATGAGGGTGGATGACGAAGAAGCAGAGTTCAATGTGTACAAAGCAATCCAACTCCCCCGCCACTATGAGGAGCTCTCCATGATATCTGTTATTGAGGTTGATGAGCAAATCCAGGACACGAGTGTGCATCTAACGATTCTCTAGAGAAAGCACTTATGTTGTTTGATAGCATGATTTTTGATGAGGAGGTTGAGGAGATGATGCATATCCTTGATGCATCTTGTGCATACATGCAGGGGAGAATCCCATTTGATCCCCTCAATAGGCCGAGTGGGCCCTCTCCAAAGCCCTCAATCAAAGAAGCTCCAAAATTGGAGCTTAAACCCCTACCCCCTCACCTTCAATATGCTTATTTGGGTAACTCTAACACTTTACCTGTTATTGTTTCCTCTGACTTGTCTGAATTGCAGGAAGAGAAGTTATTGAGAGTGCTAAGGGAGCATAAGAGAGAAATTGGGTGGACAATGTCTGACATAAAAGGCATTAGTCCAGCTTTCTGCATGCACAAAATCCTCATGGAGGAAGGGCACAAACCAAGTGTAGAGCAACAACGCCGATTGAATCCAATCATGAAAGATGTGGTCAGAAAAGAGGTGATTAAGTGGCTTGATGCGGGTATTATATTTCCTATCTCTGACAGCAAGTGGGTGAGCTCCGTTCAATGTGTACCTAAGAAAGGTGGGATGACCGTGGTGGTCAATGAAAATAATGATTTAATTCCTACAAGAACTGTCACCGGGTGGAGAATCTGCATTGACTATAGAAAATTGAACAATGCCACCCGGAAAGACCACTTCCCCCTCCCCTTTATTGATCAATGCTTGACAGGTTAGCTGGCCAGGAATACTACTATTTCCTGGACGGTTATTCGGGGTATAATCAAATTGCTATAGTCCCTGAGGACCAAGAAAAAACCACATTTACGTGTCCCTATGGCACGTATGCGTTCAAACGAATGCCCTTTGGTCTCTGTAATGCACCTGTGACTTTTCAAAGGTGTATGATGGCTATTGTTACTGACATGGTTGAAAGATGTGTGGAAGTATTCATGGATGACTTCTCTGTGTTTGGGCACTCCTTTGATGACTGCTTAAGGAATCTTGATAAAGTACTTGCTAGATGTGAGGAGACAAAACTGGTCCTAAACTGGGAAAAGTGCCACTTTATGGTACGTGAGGGTATAGACTTGGGGAATAAAGTGTCTAATAATGGTTTGCAGGTGTACATAGCAAAAGTGGACGCGATTGAAAAATTTCCCCCACTGATCTCCATCAAAGGCATCCGCAGTGTTTGTGGGCCATGCAGGTTTTTATCGTCGTTTCATTAAAGAATTTTCGAAAGTGTCTTCTCCTTTGTGCAGGCTCTTAGAGAAAGATGTCCCCTTCAAATTTGATGATGCATGTCTGAAAGCGTTTGAGGAGCTGAAAGGGAAGCTGGTGACTTCACCAATCATTGTCGCTCCAGACTGGGAGCAACCATTTGAGCTCATGTGCGATGCAAGCGACATAGCAATCGGAGCTGTTTTGGGGAAGAGGAGAAACAAAATATTCCACTCCATCTACTATGCGAGCAAGACTCTGAATCCAGCCCAGATGAATTACACAATTACTGAGAAGAGTTGCTTGCAGTGGTGTGGGCGTTTGACAAGTTCAGATCCTATCTGGTGGGGACAAAAGTCATCGTCTACACAAACCATTCAGCTATCAGGTACCTATTTAAGAAGAAAGACGCCAAGCCAAGGCTGATTCGTTGGGTCCTACTCCTGCAAGAATTTGACTTAGAGATCCGAGATCGAAAAGGGATAGAACATCAAGTAGTTGATCACTTATCCCAACTCGAAAATCGGAGCCACGTAGCTGAAGGGGGTCAATCAAAGAAACATTCCTCGACGAGCAGTTGTTAGCTATCACCTCAGGTGAAGCCCCATGGTATGCTGATTATGTGAATTTTATTGCAAGTGGGGTGACACCACCGGAATTGACACCTGACAATAGAAGGAGATTCTTACATGATGTGAGGCTCTACACATGGGATGAGCCATTTTTGTATAGGCAGTGCGCCTATCAGTTGGTGCGTATATGTGTTCCTGAGGAAGAGATGAATGCAATATTACATGACTGCCATGCTTCACCATATGGCAGTCATCACGGTGGAGACAGGACTGCTCAAAAAGTGCTACAATCAGGTTTCTATTGGCCAAAATTGTTTAAGGATGCACATGCCTTTGTTCAAAATTGTGACAGATGCCAAAGAACAGGAACTATCATGAAGAAACACGAGATGCCCTTGCAAAATATTCTAGCAATTGAGCTTTTTGATGTCTGGGGGATTAATTTCATGGGACCTTTCCCATATTGTAATAGTCACAGGTACATCTTAGTGGCGGTTAATTATGTGTCTAAGTGGGTAGAGGCCATTGCTCTTCCTACTAATGACGCAAAGGTGGTGGTAAGTTTTGTCAAGAAGCACATCTTCACACGTTTTGGGACTCCAAGAGTGTTGATAAGTGATGGTGGTACTCACTTTTGTACCAAATTGTTGAATAATGTTCTTGCAAAATATGGAGTCAAGCATACGGTTTCCACTGCATATCATCCCCAAACGAGTGGTCAATTAGAAGTTTCAAACAGAGAGGTAAAGCAGATCTTGGAGAAAATAGTGAGCGGGAATAGAAAAGACTGGGCCGCGAAATTGGATGACGCATTATGGGCATATCGAACTGCATACAAGACCCCCTTTAGGACTTCTCCGTATAGGTTGGTTTATGGGAAAGCATGCCATTTGCCCGTTGAGCTTGAACACAAAGCTTATTGGGCGATTAAAAAGCTAAATGTGGAGATGGACTCAGCCGGTGAAAAGAGATTGCTGCAACTAAATGAGCTTGAGTTTTGACTGCACGCATATGAAAATGCCAAGTTATATAAAGAAAAGACGAAAAGGAGGCATGACAAGCACATTAAACATCGTGAGTTCGAACCAGTCCAGGAAGTTCTCTTGTTCAATTCAAGGTTGAAGCTTTTCCCCGGAAAGCTTAAGTCTCGTTGGGCAGGTCCTTTCGTTGTGGTGAGTGTAAGGTCTCATGGAGCGGTGGAATTGCGTGATAAGAGCTCAACTGGCACGTTTCTTAGTAAATGGCAAGAGAATAAAGAATTATTGGGGTGGTGACATTGCACGACATAAGACCTCTGTGGACTTGGCCGATGCGTAAACATGTGTTGAGTCGTGCCGCGACGTTAAATCAGGCGCTTGTTGTGAGGCAACCCAATTTTTATTGCTTTCATAGTTAACTTCTTAATTTTTGGGGTAGATAGATTTTGCATTTTTTCTTTGTAGGATTAGAATCTATGAATTTAATGGTGTAGGACATGCAATTGAGTAGTTAAAAAGACTAGGGGGATCAGGTGATTTTATAATAAAAAATAAAAATAAAAATAAATTTCGGCGTTACAGCGCCAGGCGCTCTCTATAGCTGCAGAGGCAAAATGATTTTACCCCCCAGCGCCAGGTACAGCGCTAGGCGCTGGCTGGGGGGATTTTAAAATATTATTATTATTTTTTTATTTATTTTAATTCTAACCCTTACCCATTTAATCAAACCCATTTACCCACTAATACTAACAATATAACCCATCTTCTACCCATATACCCAAACCCACTTACACTATAATTCCTAAAACTCTAAACTTCAAGAGAAAAACAAAACGCCTCTTCCATTTGGCCGAATCCAATCTCACTGTCTCTACCAATTTCAAATTTTTTTCTCTTGTTTTCCTTCTCTAATCTTCAGGTATGTTCTTCTTCTTCTTTTATGTGTTTTAGTGTATAAATTAAAGGTATTACCCATCCCATGCACCCTAACTCCATACCTCCCCTTTATGAAATTGTAAGCATATTATGGTGGTTTGGTTGTCCTTGTGGAATTTTTTTTTTGGTGTTTATTATGTGATTGGAGTAGTAAACTAAAAGTCTCTCTACTCCATTAAAAATTGGGATGGCTTTTCTCTTCCACCATTGTTGAATTCTAGAGCTCACACTTTATGCCCTTAAGGTGTTTGTAAAAATGCTTAAATGGTGTTTTGGGTACCCCGGTGAAGTCTTGAGTAACCGGGTGTCTGGGTAAGTGTGGGGTGTGTAGTATTATTATACATGCTAAAGGTTGGAGATTTAATGCAACAATTATGTCTTCACATCATTTGTATCATATATTGTATGTTGTTGACTTGTTGTAGCATTTAGATAATGTAGTGTAGTTGTGTAGTTTATAACATGGTGTAACACATGCCTATTTTGCTTAAATTAATGTGAATTCATGGAGCCATGATCAGTTAATTATTTGGAGAGCTTGGGGAAGTCTTGAGTACCCATAGCTTTAGGATGCAACACTTATGCATTTTCGCATAAAATTCATGAAAATAGTTTAAATTGCACCTTTGATTTTAAGTGTGGGGTCCTTGAGGTATTTGCACCATAACCTTAGGTACACTACTTGATAAAGTCTCGTGTTCTTGTGTTCATTGTGTTGCAGGCTCCCAAATGGCTCGTGATACTACAAAAAGCAAAGCATTGCAAAATCATCTTCCACCTCACCGGCTACTAAAAAAAGAAAGCAAGGAGAGGGCCCTTCTCGCCAAGATAAAGACAAGCAATTGGCCGAGAGCTCCCTCCCTACACCGTTAAAACCACGACCCCGATTGGACTTGGAGACTAATTCGGCTGTTGCCTGACACCGGGACTTTGTGCCAAAGGGCCGTTATGTCTCCGAGCTTGGGATTAATACAAAGGCCTTGGAACGGAACTTTCCTGAAGTAATGAGACAACTCCGTGCAAGACACATGGAGAAATTGTTGACATGCCCCAAACCGGAAAATCTGAGTATGGTCCGGGAACTTTATGCTAATTGGGACGCCGGGCGCGGTATTTCACGGGTACGGGGCAAAGAGATCAAAATGCACAGGGCCGATATTTGCAAGTACCTGGGGGTTGAAGATGTTGACCCAAGGCGACTAAAAATTTTTGTCAAAAGCCCCAACTACACCTTGATTCGTCACACTTTGTGTGGCGTTGACTCAAATTCCAAATGGGTCAAACAACATGACACTCTTCATCTTCACATGGTTCGGTCCGATTTTACCAAGACTGCCAAGGTGTGACAGAATTTTGTACAGGCCCGTCTCATGCCTGCTGAGCATATTAGTGACTGCACTCGTGCTAGAGTGTGTGTCATCTATTTATTGATGACATGCCGACCCATAAATGTGGGCGAGTTGATATTAAGAGAGATGGCCTGTACGAGGTTCGGGCGACAAATCAAGAGGTTTTTCTTTGGCAACTTTCTCACCAAGTACATGTTGGACTGCGGGGTGCCTGAGTACCCAGATTATGACGAGGTGGTGGAGCCTCCTCCCGGACTAATGGACATTACTACACTGTTAGAGACTTCATCCAAGCTCACACCAACTGCACATTCTGAAAGGGATGAGAGCTTTATGAGGTATATGTACAAAACTATGAACTTCTTAATGTGCAAGGCAGGTGCCACTGATGTGGAACGTATGGAGTTACGTAGTGAGCTATTCAATTCTGCCAAAGAGATGTTGGGGATTGCACCTGGCAGCCCCATCCATTCTTATGAGGACGTAAACATAGTCCGCTACTCTGACTCCGAGGATGAAGGAGGTGAAGAGGCGACCGGACCCCGAGCTGTGGTTCCTCTAAGCCCGGATGATGATGAGCCGGCAACTGCGGCATTGGAGACTTCCGATTGGCAGGGAGCAATTCTTTTCACCCTACTTTGTGCTTTAATTTGTTTATGCATCGGGGACTATGCATGTTTGAAGTGTGGGGTGGGAAAGATATTCTTTATGATATTGTTGTATAAATTGTATAATTGTCTCATTTGAATTTTTTTAAATATTTTTTAGTTGTGTTTGGTTAATTCGTTTTTGTTTTTAAATCTAATTTTTAATTTGTAGTTTAGTTAGTATTAAAAAAAATGATGAGAAAAAGCTCGGACTTCTCCCGACGATGGAGCTGTTGGACAATTCTTGAGGGATTAAAGTCCGAGTAAAGTACCAAAAAGATTTTCTTTTATTTATTTTAGGTAGTTAGGTAGTATCCCTTGGTTTTTCTTTCGACACCGGTTATTTTCCAAGGGTGTAGCTCGAACCGGGTGTTCTAGTTAGTTTTTATTTTTATCTTTTCTTAGGAGTAGGTTAAGGAAGAAAGTTGAGGTGCTCTAAGATACCTATTGATATGGTTGGTGTTGGTTAGTTAAGTTATGGCACACGCTCTGTCTTCCTGCATGTGTGATTTGATTTGTAATGCCCAAGTAAATTAAGTACCCTACTCAGTAACGCCTTTTTCTCAGTTGATTGACTTGTATGCTACTTAGTGCATTGTTGCTTAAAAATTCTCACCTTGTTCTGCTTGCTTGACTTGAGAGTCACACAAAACCGTCTTGAGTGAGTCAAGTGCCATGTGTGTGTAAGGATTGTTGAATTTCTGTGCTATCCTGTGTAGTCTAGACCTTGCCCCGTGTGTTATCAACGCGAAATCATTAAGTTATGCTAGTCTAGGAGATGATGTAGGCGTTTCTTTCTTGATCATAAAGGTACTTATCATTGACAAATAAAATGTTTTTCGTCGCTAGCCCCGTTGAGCCTATAGACCTTTTTCTTGGCAACCACATTACGAGCCGTAATCCTAGTTTGTTCTTGATTCGAGATTGCTGAACCTTTACCTCTCAAGGAACATAGTGACTAAAAGAAGTAAGTTGAAAGATTGGGAATTGGCTTTTGAGTGGATCTATGGAAGGGCCCGTAAGGTGCACTAAAATTGTGAAAAACGTTCACTAGTGTCACGACCCAAAACCGGTTCAGGTCGTGATGGCACCTAACGTCGAGGTTAGGCAAGCCAACATACAACTATAACAATAAAAATGCGGAATACAATCAACGGTATGGGGTAAGGCCGTAGAAACAAGCTGAGCCACAGCTAGGCCATATATATACAACCCCAAAT
>ML252341.1:0-11202 GCA_005239495.1 Nicotiana undulata
TGGCTGAGCCATCTTCGCAGGGGCGACATTTCCTCGCAGGCGCGAGGTCGCAGGGGCGACAATACCTCGCAGGCGCAAGGTCGCTCTTGCGTCCAAAAATTCGCAGGTGCGGAATCACTGAAGCTTCTATGCACATTTTCACCGCTTTTTTGTCCAGCTTTCAGTCCAATTCAACACCAACCTTCATAGCATCGTTTCCCTGAAAATTGAGCAATTATACACTAACAACGACCTCAAATTATCATTTAACAATACAAAATCTAATGAGAAAAGGCTAAAATGAGTGGTAAAATCACCACTCATCACCATACCAATTTTATCAAATTCCGATAACAACTTGACCTCCAAATCTTAAATTTTCATTCTTGAAAAGTTTTGAAAAAATCTTGATTTCTTCAATTTAAATCCAAAATAAATGATGAATATAACCAAAGAATCATGAAGTGTAACCACTTTAGGATATAGAATACTTACGCCAATCCATATGGTGAAAATCGCCTCAAAAATCGCTTCAATCCGAGCTTCATAGCTCCAAATATGTTTAAAAGGGCCGAAACCTCGAAATATAGCTTATGCCCAGGTATTTACTCTTCACGATCACAGAAAATGCTTCGCGATCACGAAGAACAACTTTTCTCAACCCAAAATGTTCCCTTCGCGATCACAGAAAATGCTTCGCGATCACGAAGAACAACTTTTCTCAACCCAAAATGTTCCCTTCGCGATCTCGGAAAATGCTTCGCGATCACGAAGAACAAGTGCCCAGGTCTTGCTGACAACCTCCAGTATAATGGTCATAACATTTGTATTAAAACTCCAAATTGCAAATGGTTTAACTTTTTTAAAACTAGACACCAAAGACTACAACTTTCGTAATTTGCTCATCTCCCAGTTCCTTATAGATTACGAGATACAAGATGCCAAAGTCAGCCATGTGCAACAAAAATTTCCTCTTCGCGGTTTCTTCGGTGTTTCCTCTACGCGATCGCGTAGACTTCCACTATCGCGAATCACTGGCCAATTTCTTCCATTTTACTCATTGTGATCGGGGCATGTTTCCTGCGATCGCATTGCACACTGCTGTAGCCAAAAATCAGCAGCTAAAAATGGCCTTGAAATGGTCTGAAACCACCGTGAAACACACCTGAGGCCCCCGGGACCCCGTCCAATCACACAAACCAGTGCAATAACATAAAATGGACCTACTCGAGGCCTCAAATCACATCAAACAACATCGAAATCATGAATCGCATCCCAATTCGAGCTTAATGAACTTTAGAACTTTGAACTTCCACATTCGATGCCGGAACCTATCAAATCACATCCGATTGATCTCAAATTTGCTCCCAAGTCAAATTCGACATTCCGGGCGTACTCCAACTTCCGGAATCGGAATCCGACCCCGATATCAAAAAGTCCACTCCTGGTCAAACTTCCCAAAAACCTTCAAATTTTTAAGACCAAAATCACCATACGAAGCCATTCTCAGGCCCAGAATTCCAAATGGACATCGATAACATTGAAATGCAATTCAACCCAAATTCATGAAATTCTTCCAAAGTATCAATTTTCCACAATAGGCGTCGAGACGCTCCCGAGTCTTTCAAAATCCGATCCGGACATACGCCCAACTCCAAAATCATCATACAAACCTATTGGAACCTTTAAATCTCGATTCCGATGTCGTTTACTCAAAATTCATACCTTAGTCAATTTTTTCCAACTTAAAACTTTCAAAATTAGAATTTTCTTTCCAAATTAACTCCAAACTCCCTGAAATTAAATTCCGACCACATATACAAGTCATAATACTTGAAGTGAAGCTGCTCATGGTCTCAAACAACCGAACGAAGCTCTATAGCTCAAAACGACCCGTCCTTTGTAAAAATGGTAATAGATTTATCATTGATAACCTTATAAGGTGTGGGAAGAAGCTTAACCCAATTCCTTTCCGCGATTGAGGTCGATTCCAAGTCCCCCCTTGTATGAGGTTTAAGCAACACTCATAGTTAGTTCAAATCTGGGAATCTGTCTATGATGATGTTTTGGCCTGGACAGTGGAGGAAAATCTAAAGAGGGGTTTTGGATGGGATCGTGCGCAATTATAAATTGTTGCATGTGTACTGGGATGTCGTTATTCTGCTTCAGTAGTGGAGGTGGGTTCGGATGGACCGACAGATCCACCATTTGTGACATAGGAGAGGTCGAAAAAAATAGATGAAAAATCTAAAAGTAATAAAATAGAAGTAATGGTAAGATTACATTAAGATCAGTCCTGTAGAGAAGGACGTCACTCTATCTCTAGAACTCTATGAGTTTACTTTGCTCTGATGTCGCCTCCAGTACTAATTCAATGATGGATGATAATAAAATAAGAATACTCATACCATTTCACTCCTAGCAAGAGATCAAATACAACATTTATTATCATTTTAGTTAAACGGATTGGCCACATTTATTCAATCAATAATTCTATATGATTTACTTGTTATTAACTCAACTTTTGGATCAAAGATGACCGACTAATTTAAAGTGTAAGAGCTACTATATTTGCTTTTGTTAATTTTATGAGTGTTCGAATTCCTCTCTCCCTCACTTTCTCCAGCCCTTCAACATTTGAAAAACGGCAAAGGGTCAAAATTATTTTTACTATTTGATATAGAAAAATTATACCCTCCGTTAAATATTGGTATCAAAACTACCTCTGTCGTGACCAATTTGGCACACTTATACCCTTTCCGACTACCAAAATTAAATTTTACATTTTTTATATTTCATAGCCTCTTTTACAGTAAAAAAAACGCTACTTGTCCCAATTAATAACATGCCCTCTCTCTTTTTATACTGATCTCCTCCCCTCCTTTGTTGTTACACCCGGCCCCTAGCCCCCCATTTAGATTTTACTTTTTTTTTCTCTTCTTCTTCCTCACATAGTTCATCAACTTTGAGCCAATTCTTTTTTAATTTCAATTTTTCTTCTCTTTCATTATATTATCTTTCTTCTTCCTCTCTTTTCAGTCTCTATCAACGATTAGACATTTTCTCTAAATTATTGCTTCAATTGGGTGTCAACCTTAGAAGTGGTGAAACTCGTTGTTTGGAAGTATAACAATATTTGTAATAGATTATACTGAGGACCAATAATATTGATCGGTGGTGTTGTATGGTAGATGAATTTTTGGAGGTGAAAGATCTTTTGGGTAGCGGAAGAATGAAGAAAGGGTGGTAGTGGAGAGTCGGTATTGGAGGAGATAGGGTGCCGTTTCGACAATAGCAAGGGGTAAATGTCACGACCCCAATTTTCCATCTTAGGATGTTGTGATGGCACCTAGTGTCTAAAATTAGGTAAGCCTAACATACATTAAGAAATATCAAAAATAATAATAAAACCTCAAATTAAACCATTAAACTGTCATAATAAAACTCAACCGTACAACTATCAACAACTCCCCAAGATTTGGTGGAACCAAATCATAAGCTCTACAAGAATACACTAATAGTCTCAAAAGAAAATATTGTTTTGGAACAGAAAATAAACAAGAGTACATCTAAAAACAGAATGTGACTTTCGAGGTCTGCGAACGTCGTGCAGGTATACCTTGAAGTCTCTGAAAGTAGCTAACCAATCACTGGCGTCCAACCCGAGCAGATGTAATTGGATCTGCACAAAAATGTGCAGAAGCGCAGTATGAGTACACCATAATGCTACCCAGTAAGTATCAAGCCTAACCTCGGTAGAGTAGTGACGAGGCCAGGTCAAGACACCTACTAGGATAAAAAGAAACTGAACAAGGTATAGTGCTTTTAGTTAATGGAAGACGAGGAAATAAAAGACAATAAAGCAGTTCAATAAAGTAAGCTAGCAACGGAATATAAAGCAATAAAGGTAACAAGGAATGGACACAAGTTAAGAACATCAAGAAATCAATATGGATAAATACAAGTAAAACAAATAAGGAAATAACAAAATTGTTCCACCAACAAGCCTCTTTAACATAGAGTGTGCAACAAGAATCACAACCGAGGCACTTCCTTTTCACATTTCACAATTTCAATCACAATCTTTCCTTGTACCACCGCGTGAGCCTTACATTTAGTTTAGAAAATCATTTTCCCGAAATAACTACACGCGTTTTAGCCCCCTTATCTCACCGAGTGGCTTCAAGTAATTCTCTTACTAGCAACATGCGTATCAAGCCCATCTTACCTCACTGCATATGCATCAACCCCTATCCTTATACCACCGCATGCGTATCAATATCACAACACAATAACAACTCGTACCACAAGTGCCCATATGCTACAAAATGCCAAAACCAACAATACCAATATTTCCACAATAATTAGCACATGGCTCGATCACAATGTGTACAATAATCTCAATAACAAAAAGATGAACCGGGGATACTCAACAAGGAAAGATACCTCAAGAATTAACGTCTTCACCTCAATGTGATAACGACTTTTACAACTTCAACACCAACAACTCAGCAAGAAGATATTCCACAAAATAACAACGTCAAGTAGGAGTAGTTCAATAATTTAAGGGTAACAAAACAATAAGGGAGATAGAAACTTCAACTAGAGCATATAAGAGCAACTACATCAATAAAGGATAAAGAAAGTGCTAATAGTATCTATTAGAGCATGTGAGAATAAATTTAACGATGAAAGATGTAACATGTTATAACAAGTTCAATTAAATACATGGAAGAAGTCTAAAAGTCTAAATCGGTCAAATACCACATATAACCCGTGTACACACCCGTCACCTTGTGTACACGTATTTCACATACTACAATTAACACAAACAACCCAAATCCTAAGGGATAGTTCTCCCACACAAAGTTAGGCAAGATACTTACCTTAACTAGGCCAACTCAATCCTCAAAAATAGGTTTTCCCCAAAACTTCGCCTCCACTGGACTCAAGTCTAACCATGAAGGACTTAATAACATCAAACAATGCAATAGAAACCAATTGCAATAGATAAAGCTATGATATTTACATTTTTCAGGAAACAAAATCAACAAAATTCCACCCCGAGCTCGCCGGGTCAAAACCTGGTTCTAAGGGTAGATTTTGACTACCTGTAACCCGTGAGTCCATACATGAGATTTGTTTTCAAATTCGAGTTCAAATCGGCTCTCAAAACCCAAATCTTCTTTTTTTAAAATTTTGACAAACCCAAATTTCCTCTTTGATTGTCATAAATTTGATGTTAAATCTAAAATGTAATCATGAAATATAGTTGAAATTCATAAGAATCACTTACCCAATGTTTGTAGATGAAAATCCCCTCTCCAAATCGCCTCCTACAGAGTCTAGGACTCTGAGATATGAAAAACGAGACTGAAATCGTGTCTTTTATAACTTTTATTCAGTTGCAGATGTCACTATTGCGACGATGAGTTTGCAATTGAAAACCCTCGCAATTGCGAAGAATTCCTCACAAAAGTAGCTATTAACAACCTAAAGGATAAGTCGCAAATGCGACAATGGGGTTGCGAATACGAACCTTGTTCCCATAGCGAATGCGACACAATCATCGCAAATGCAATCCTACCCTGCCCAGGTTCTACTTCGCAATAGCAAACAAGGTATCGCAATTCTGATACCTGAGCCTCCCCTACCATGCTCGCAATTGCGAGGCTGGTTCTCGCACACCAGCACACAAGAAAATCCTATTTTAGTTCAAAATCTTTCTAAGACGCGTCAGAAACTCATTTGAGCCCTCAAGGCTCCAAAACAAACATCCATACAAGTCTAAAAACATCATACAAACTCACTCGCATGACCAAAACACAAAAATAACATCTAGAACTACGAATCGGACATCAAAATGCATGAGTTTCGCGGAAAAGTTCAAAAACTTCTAAAATTGCAACCAAGTGTCTGAATCCTATCAAATCAACTCCAAATGACACAAAACTTTACAGAGAAGTTCTTAATAGCATAAAAAACCTATTCCAAGTCCCAAAACCAAATTCCAAACCCGATAGCCAAAATTCAACCTACGGTCAAACTTCTAAACATCAAATTGCCAATTTTCGGCAATAAAACACAAATCAACCTAAGGACCTCCGAATTCGACTCCGGGCATACATCCAAGTCCAAAATCAAGATACAAACCTATTGGAGCAATCAAAATACTGTACGGGGGTCATTTTCTCAAAATTAAAACATTTATCAATACAATAAACTTATGCTATTAAGCCAAAAATCGGAGGGTCCAAATCAACCCAAAGCCCTTCTGGGATAGAACTAACCAGCTCTACAAGTTATAAAACCACAATTGCACAGGTGTGAAGCATCAAAAGGGGAAACATGGCTCAAATACACAAAATTGTCGGGTCGTTACATTCTCCCACTCTTAAAATAAACGTTCGTCCTCAAACGTGTCTAGAGACATGACTGAAGCGACGAAAATGTGAGGATAACGGATCACCATGTCGTGCTCGGCCTCCCAGGTCATCTCCTCGACATATGACCCCTCCATTGAACCTTCACTGAAGCAATGTTCTTTGATCTCAACTTTGGGCCCTATCTTTCCAAGATAGCAACCGCCTCCTCAACATAAGTCAAATCCTTGTCCAATTGGATTGTCGATAACCTGGGTGGCAATGCAAGCTTGTATGCCATCTCACCAACTCTCTCTCAACGATCTCAAAATTACTAATTACCAAGGGTCAACTTGCCCTTCATCTCGAACCTCATCACACCTTTCGTAGGTGAAACTCAGAGCAAAACCCTCTCTCCCACCGTAAATACATGGGATGGATCACCATAATACTTCCGGAGCATAGAAATATGGAATAGGTAGTGTAACGACCCGACCGATCATTTTGAGATCCAGCGCGTCGTTCAGCAGTTGGGAGTCACGAACAGCTTCATTTCAGGTATATTGACTTGTGCATGTGGTCGGAATTGAAATTCAGGAAGATCGAAGTTGAATTTAAAGGAAGATTCTCATTTAGAAGTCTTAAGTTGAAGAAATCAGGTAAGGCTGGGATTTTGAGTAAATGACCTCGAAATCAGGATCCGAAGGTTCCAGTAGGTTTGTATGATGATTTCGGACTTGGGCGTATGTCCAGAACGGGTTTTGGATGACCTAGGAGCAGTTCAACGTATATTGTGGAAAGTTAGTATTTTAAGGAAATTTCCTAAGTTTGACTTAAAGTAAATTTCAATGATACTAATGTCCGTTTGGGATTCCGAGTCTGGAAATAGCTCTGTATGGTGATTCTGGAGTTGGAAGCACGATCGGAAGTGAATTCGGATATCCGGAAGTCAATTTAAGGTCTTTTGGCTAAAGATAGAAAACTGAAGGTTTTTGAAGAATTCGACCGGAAATGGAAATTTTGATATCGGAGTCGGAATGCGATTCCGGAAGTTGGAGCAGGTCCGTAATGTTGAATATGACTTGCCTACAAAATTTGAGGTCAATCGGACGTGGTTTGACAGGTTTCGGCATCAAATGTGGAAGTTAGAAATTTTCAAAGTTCATAGAGTTGGATTTTAGTATGATTCGTTATTTAGGCATTGTTTGAGGTGATTTGAAGCCCCGAGCAAGTTTGTGAGATGTTATGGGACAGAGTCTTGTATTTGGACGGGGCCTCGGGTGTGTTTCGGGGTGGTTTCGGGGCATTTCAGAGTGAATTTGTTGTTTTCGTTTCTGGTATTTCTGGTAATGCTATGTGATCGCAGCCTTAGCTATGCGATCGCGGAGAGGAAATTGAGGGGAAAGGTTTTTGGCCTATGTGATCGCGTATGTTGGTGTGCGATCGCCGAGAAGGGCTGGGCAGGCTAGTGCGATCGCAAGGGGGAAGGTGCGATCGCAGAGAAGGATTTTGGTAGGAGCTGGAAATGGCATCTGCGATCGCGGAGGAGTGATCTGGGTGACCTGTGCAATCGCTGACGACTTCATGCAATCGCTGACGACTTCATGCAATCGCATAGAAGGGCAGAACCAGGCAGTGTTGATTAAAACGGGATTTTGGCATTTCTCTCTCATTTTTCAAAGCCCTATTTTTGAAGAGCTTCAAGAGAGGATTTTCGTCATCTATGTTAAGGTAAGTTACTCCTACTCATCTCAAGTTAGATACAAGATTATTACATGGGATTAAACATGAAAAATTTGTGGAAAAATTAGTATTTTGAAGAAAACCTAGAAATTTGGAAATTTGGATTTTACCCACGAATTGAGCATGAATAGTTGAGTAAAATGTGTAATTGAATCAGTAAAGCTTCGGGTAGAGATTTTTCTTCAAGAAATTTTGAGGTCCGAGCACGTGGGCTCGAGGGCATTTTGGTCATTTCATTGAGCTGGGCTGAGGAACTTTATAATTTGAATTGGTTATGATCTATTGAGTATATTTTCATTGAATTATGATTATTTGGATAGTTTGGGAGCGTGCGCATCCATTTTTAGTCGTCGTAGAGGCTTGGAAGCCGGTGATGAATCTTCGAAGCGAGGTGAGTCTCCTTTCTAACCTCGTAAGAGGGAAATTGTCCCTCTAGGTAACCTTGTTTGCTATGTGATCTTGTTGGGGGCTACGTACGTACCGAGTGACGAGAGTCCGTACGTAGTGTCTATTACTGCTTCGTCCGGGTAGTTAGGACACAACATGTTCATTGTTTTTCTCTATTGTAGCATAGATATGACTTGTATACTTGTGTGATTGGTAATGTCGTCTTTGAACGTTGTGATACTTGGCTTGACTTAAGAGTGATGATTGATTATATTATGGGATCGGGTTGTACGCCACGGTAGAGTGATGATTGATTATATTATGGGATCGGGTCGTACGCCACGAAAGAATGATTATTGAATATATTATGGGATCGGCTCGTACGCCACGGAAGAATGATGATTGATTATATTGTGGGATCGGGCCGTACGCCACGATAGAGTGATGATTGATTATATTATGGGATCGGGTCGTACGCCACGGCGATATTGAGACTACCAGGGTGGGATCGGGTCGTACGCCACGGCGACATTGAGACTACCAGGGTGGGATCGGGCCGTACGCCACAACGAGATTGAGACTACCAGGGTGGGATCGGGTCGTTCGCCACGGCGAGATTAAGACTACCAGGGTAGGATCGGGTCGTTCGCCATGGCGAGATTAAGACTACCAGGGTGGGATCGGGTAGTACGCCACGGCGAGATTAAGACTACCAGGGTGGGATCAGGTTGTACGCCACGGCGAGATTGAGACTACCAGGCTGGGATGGGATCGTACGCCACAGCGAGATTGAGACTACCAGGGTGGGATCTGGCCGTACGCCACGGCGAGATTGAGTACCATATGGGAGCGGGTCGTACGCCACGGCGGATACCAAACTTGTTTTATTTGAGATTTTTATTTGATGCCGGATATTGATGTACTTGATTATTTGTTTACTTGCCTACAGCTTTCCTTACATCCTACTTACTTTATTACTGTTGGACCTTAATGAGTATCGAGTCGACCTCTCGTCACTACTTCTTGGAGATTAGATGGGATACCCACTGGGTACATATATGTATATGTACTCATACTACACTTTATGTGCATTTTGTTGCACAGGTACCTTTATAGTATAGTGATTGACTTGGAAGACTTATACGGGCTGCATTCATCTAGAAGCATTCCACAGCTGCCGGAGTATCCCTTCTGTGTACTTACATTTTATATTTATAGCTTTTGTCCAAATTTGTTTTCGGACAAGTGTTGTATAATTTTATAAATCCTTAGAAATTTCTCATGGACTTGTGTCACCGGGTTCTGGGGATGTCTTGGTATTTCTTTTCTGTACTAAGTTGGTTTTCTTGCCATATTTAAATTACGGAATTTATTTATTTAATAATGAAAATGCAAGAAGAGGCTTCGATTCTAAAATGTTAAGCAGGAAAGTGTTCCAACTGATTAAGGGGTTGGCTTGCCTGACAGTGGTGTCCGGCGCCATCACAACCCATAGATTTTGGGTCGTGACAACGTGGTATCAGAGCTCTAGGTTCCCGTAGGTTTCACGAGTCATGAGCAAGTCTAGTAGAGTCCTGCGGATCGGTACGGAGACGTCTGTACTTATCTTCGGGAGGCTACAGGGCTATTAGGATTACTTCCCTTCCTGATTCCTCATCGTGCGACTTGATTCCTTTAAGGCTTATGCCTATGCTTCTTCCCACTCAATCTTACGCGTCGAAAAGCACTTGTTATGAATCGAGGGTTGAGGACTTTTAATGATACTATGGATGTGGTGCGGGATATTTCTCCCAGCGTAGTTGATTGAGGCTATCATCGTTGTTCTGCGGAAGAATGTTTTGTCATCTCAGCTCAGTAGCTGTATTTCTAAGAACTTTGGGGTCGTGCTCAGGTGGTTATGAAACTTACGATTGGTTATGGAGCGATGTTGATACAAGGGTATAACGGTTGCCCATGTGTAGGGGTGATGAACGGTTTGAAGGGAGGTCTTCTCAGAGTGTGATTTCGAGATTTCAGTATTTTGTACCGGCGGAGGAAAAGCATTTGGATTATAAATGATCAGGTTTTGGGCTGATAAAATAGTAAGGATTGGTGTTGTCAAGTGAAATGGAGCGCTCACCTGTAATAAGATATCGTCGTCATGGATCGAATGAAATGTGTTAAGTTTGTCGGTGCTATGGTCTCTTCGGTTGCTCGGGGTTAGAGTATTGTGAAGAAGTATTGAAGAATGCGATTGGCAGAGGCCGTGATGTGCGAAGGTTCAGTACTGGCTAACTCTTGGAAATGAAGGCGATTCGAGGAAGATGATCTTCGTAAAGATTTAAAGTTGTGATGATATGTTGGTTTAAGAGCTACGGAGGATAGTATTAAATTGAAGCAGCATGAGGGCATCATACGATAAAGGAAGATACGTGAGAAGTGCTAAGTAGTGGTTCCAATTCTAAAAGATCAAGTGTAAGGAAAGGAAGTCAGGTAGCACTTAAGGGAATGAGTTGGGAAAAGTGGGAGAGCAGCAGCTTAGTGATGAATCAGAAGATGTGGTAGCCCGTTTAGTAGATTTCCAGGAAGAGCGGACGGATTGGTAAGGTTGGTAAATGGATACAGGCTTAGGATGGGGGTCTTGATATTGTAGAAAGTGAGAATCATAGCATAATGGTAGGTGTCAGTTGGCTAGTTTCCTCGGGTGGGTTGTCTTCTGTGAGTAGGTTAGCGGTTGTAGGGATGGTAAGTT